>SJYQ01104660.1:246940-266351 GCA_006410935.1 Redunca redunca | reverse complement strand
AAGACTTGGGGCTCCCAGGGGAGGCTGCTCTCGCGCACCCTGGAGCCTGGAGTTCAGCACCGCCGCTCAGCAGGCCCTGCTCCCCCGAGCCCGCGGGGGGCTCCTTGCAGCTTCCGGTGCTGCAGACAGTCGTCAGGGTCCTCAGCCCGGTCCTTGCCTCTACTGCACACGGTCCGTCTCTGTGCCTCCCCCCTTTCTCATCAGGGCACCAGTCACCCTGGGTGAGGAGCCCAGCCTGCTCCGGGGTGACCTCCTCTAACCTAGTCACGTCTTCAGTGACCCAGCTTCCAAACAAGGTCAGGCTCACAGGCGCTGGGAGGGAGGCTCGCCAAGCCCAGGCCCTGCTCTAGCGCTGTCCGCAGGCCGTGGCTGCAGGCAGGGCCCCCAGGCCCGGCGCCTGCCGCGGGACTCAGGCTGGGCCAGTGTGTGCGAGGAGGGGGAGGCAGATGACAAGGGGGCTGCACGCGCTCACCCTGTCCCACTTCCTCCCGGTGCCCCTGGCACCCTAATCATGGCCATCACCAGCGCCCCTCCATACTGCTTCTGGTCCTGAACCTGCCGGCTCCTCTAACTCACGGCGAGTTCTGCTGCAGCCCACAGAGTGATACAGTGTCACTCAACTCGAATGTTCACTGGAAGCAGTATTTTCTGCTGAGATGAACCAACCCGTTTGGGCAGGGAGGACCTACCTGGGGAGAAAGGAAGGTCTGCATCCCACACAGTGCCAGCTGGCCCCCGGTTTGGAACAACAGTAGTTTAAGGCAGCTCAGTACTCGACCAGAGAAACCCCTGGATGTTAGGATTAACACGGCAACAGTTTACTCCTGGTGGGGCAGCTCTCGAGCTTGGGGTCAAGGATCCAGACCCGCCCTGTCTTAGGCTCATTATGTTGCCCCTAAGGCCTGGGATGGTCTCCATCCCAGCAAACTAGAAAGGAGACAGAGAGCTTGGGAGATGCGAGTCACTTTCCTTCATGTTCTGCCGTTCCTGCTGCTTGCAAGGCCCAGCAGGAGACACAGAGCTGGACGGGACAAATGGAGCCCTGCCCCATGGAAAGTCTGGTCGTCCGGGTTCGCATCACCACTCACCCAGTCGGCCAAAGCTCCACAAGTCAGTCCACTTCTTTCGATTTGGTTTCCAGCCAGGATTTCTATACCCAGCCCAAATCTCAATCAAGACAGGTGTTCGACTCAGCGTATTCCTCCTCGGCGTCACCTGCACCTGACCTGCCCCTGCCCATGCGGACCGTCCTCCTCTCCTGCAGCAGGTCGCCCCTCGGCTGACCCTGGTAAACAGGACATTGGGTTGTGGTGTGGCTGCCTGCACAGTCGTCTCCCAGAAGGTTTTACTCTGCTTTCCGGGAGGCTTTTCGCTTGTTATAACCCAGGGTCACTTAGGAGCTTTTCATTTCCAGTGTCATATCTTAATTTCAGTTTTGGGCTCTGGACAATCCCCTTTGTATAGCCTTTTGTCCTTACTCCTCTAATGGAGTATCATCCCTTCTCTGTTTAAAGACAAAGTTCCTGCAAAGTCTGCTTCTTCTTGTACAGTCTTGGTTTATGGAGACGAATGTTTTCCTGCTCACTCAATCATCTGATCTGTTTATTTCACGCTGGGGCCTCTGCTCACATGCATGTCTGATGACCCTTGGTCCTGGCTCATACTCAGGAGAAGGCCCTAAAGGCGCATCTGAAGCTGAAGGTCGGGGTGGGGGGGGTGGGAATCGATGATTACGGGATTCAGTGAAGGGAGGGGACTATGCCTCTAAGTTGGGAAATGTTACTGCTGGTATCTTTGGGTCTTCTTTCATTGCCCAGTCAGGTGGCTCAACCTCCTGGCTGGACCGTGGGAGGCCTGGCTGCTTGCATTCTGAGACCCTGGATGGGAGGGCCCCGAGGGTGCAAATGTTTGCCTAGTTCCCTGACTTAAGCATGGCTTGTCTATTGTGACTAGACTGAGGCTTCCTGCTTCGCTCGCCCAGAGGAGCCAAGTGTGGTCTTCCCCAGACTGCCCGCTGCTACAGGAGACGTTTAGCCAACCTGCGCTTTTTAGTCCCACTTGATTCACAGCTTTCGGAGGTCCCTGGGCAGCTCTGTCCTGTGACGTCAGTCACTCTCAATGCCCCCCACTGCAGCCCGAGCTGCAGCCTTCCCAAGTCTCGCAGTCAGTTCCAAGCATCCGTCACCTCCCTGCTCCCGGGATGGTGTCACTGCTCTTACCGCCCCTCTCCTCCCTCCCCCGTGGGTTTGTACCTTTGGAAGAAACCCTGAACTGTCTCTTTGGTGGGGATTCGGAGCACGACTCAGGGGGAGGGAAGTGCAAGCTCACCCACCTGGGCACAGTAACTCCTCCATCTCTGTCCAGCCGCCTGCACAGCCGGCCACGCCCTGCTTTGTTTGGGTCACTCCTCAACCTCAGTCACACCGTCCAGGCTGCGTCTTCAACTGGATGAAATGGGGCCAGCGGGCACCGCGTCTCGGGTCATCCACCTCCACCCTGCCACGGTGCCTGGCGTCCAGCCACACACTGATTATCAAATGTTTGTAGAAGAGTGTTCTGCTCATAGAGGCTGAGAGCGCAGAGAGACGCAGGACAGCGCTCCTGGCGTTGGGAGGCGGACCGCATCCTCACGGGGTGTGGGTAGAGACCATGTGAGGCGGCTAGTTCAAACAGCCTTTGAATCAGCCTGTGGCCCTACTGTATGCTTCGTATACACATCTGCGTATTAAAAATGCACGTGTGTGTGCGTGCTAAGTCACTCAGTCGTGTCCAACTCTGTGACCCCACGGGCTGGAGCCCACCAGGCTCCTCTGTCCATGGGATTTCCCAGGCGAGAATCCTGGGAATACTGAGAATACTATTTCCTTCTCCAGGGGGTCTTCCCAAGGCAGGGATCGAATCCAGGTCTCCTGCATTTGCAGGCAGAGTCCTTACCAACTGTGCCACCTGGGAAACCTCCATTAAAAATGTGTAACACTCAATATAATTTGTATAACAAATGATATTTTCTTTCAAAATGTGTCCCAAAGCACACAGACCTAATCCGTGCAACCCTTGCTCCACTGTCGTATCTATTAACGTGATACCATCCTATTACATGTGAGGGACTTTTTCTGAATCTGAAATGTGTGTGTATGTGAATACGTATGCATTTGCTCATTAATTCATTGGCCATACCTTGCTGGCAGATGGAAGCAATAGGGAGTAAATTTGTCTGTTTAAGGTTATTTATTTCTAAACTGTGAGCTACACGCAGGAGTCGAGTCTGGCTCATGTCCCCGCCCCGCCCCCCAGTGCCCAGTAAGCAGTCTGCTCAGAGGGCACAGTATATGGAAAAGACTTAATAAATGCTTAATAGACGGATAGATGGACGGTAGGTGAGTGGATGGATGGACTGGGTGAATGGTGTACAAACGGACAGATGGTCTTTACTTTTTACTAATGATCTCAAAGTATGGACAGTTTTACAAAAACGCAGTGACATGACATGCCAGAAAACACTTGGAAAACCCCAAAATTAAACGCATGAGTTACTAATAGTAAAATACATGCATCACTGTTGGGCTTACACTGGTCATGTTGTGTCTCTTCTCAAGACCGTTATGAAGTGCCCATAAGCCCTTGGCACCGATGGCTGCCGATTGGGCCCATCTGGCTGCTGAAGTAACGGATGGCCCACTGACCCCTCTATGCCGCTGGTGCTTTTTCTGTCTTCTGGACCTCGGGACAGGAAATGAGGAAGGGCAGATGCCCTTTGTATCTCAAAGTGCTGGAGTTCATCAAAAAGAAAGTGCTTCAGAAAGTCAGAATTTTATTTATTAACCATTTGTATCCTATTATTAATTTTATGTCTGATGTTTTCGGTGTAGTTTAGCTTCAAGATTCCTCTTTTTTAAAAAGTAAAAGAAGAAAAGAAATGGTGAGAAATCTTAGGCAATTTTGACTGTTTAGACTAGGGGCTTGAATTGCCGTGTTTAGNGGGGCGGGGGGGGGGGGGTCGTTCAGGGGAAGGGGAAGGGCTTTACTGGTTTTCCTGCCCTCAAGATCTGGAACAGTCATTCTCGGTGGTTTGCAACTTGCCAGGGGCAACGTGGCACTATTTGCAGAAATTTTTGATCGTCCCCACTGGGAGGGGAGGGGCCACCCTGGTGGGTAGGGACCAGGGATGCTGCTGAAGGCACAGGGTGGCCCCATACAGCAGAGTGACCTGGCCCCAAATACCGACATCGGGAAGCCCGGGCCTAGGCGCAGTGGAAACAGGAAAAGCCTCACAGGCTCATGAATCCTGGGAAAGGAAGGAAGATTTTATGAGATGGCTGTGCACAGAACACCCCTCTCTCAGACACCTGAAGACTTACATACCCTCCCTCCTCCAAATCAATGGGAAAAAAAAAACTGGTCTAGAATTTTTTGTTCAGTTTTTGTAATAATTGATTTATCTACTAAATTATCTACCTCATAAGGCCAAGCAGAAATGCCTTCTTGCTAGAATAAAATATTAAGTCCAAAAAAGCTAATTTGGGAAAGGAGAAAGGAGGAACAACATTTCTAATAATCTCTTCTAAGGACAAGAAAAGCCAGAGTATTTGGCTTTGGAGATCACATCTGTTTTAGTCTAGGATTTTTCTGAGGACACCTTCCTCTCTAGTTCAAGAAATCTGCCTGAACATCTAAGATGCAGTCTCCTTTCAGAATCACTACAGTACTCTGTCCAAGAAGTTGAGCGAAATCGCGGATCTTTGTTTAGGAGAAAAAAAATAACCAAAATTTACCAAAAATCTAGAATACTAAGTAAATGATGGGCAGTGGAGAAAAATCCTCAGTGGAGCCACTGGCTGGAAAAAAGCGAAGGGTGTTGCTTTAATTGGCTTTTTAATGATTCTGTATTTCTCTCTTCTGGGCTTTTTTTTTTTTTTTTTTTTAAGGGGAAAAAAACACTTAAAACAGAAAGGTTAATCTAACTATACATTTTAAGCTTTTAAAGGCTCCATTACAGGACTTATTATGCTAAAAGAAACATACCTGGCACATCGCAGCTTCTAAATGTATCAGCAATGCGTGTAATGATTCACTTAAAACACCATGGTCAGAATTCTTCCACGTTATTTCTATGTAAATTGGATGCTTCAAATTACTATAATATGTGTGAAATTCCACTTATTATTTCTTTTAACATAGAAACTTTTATCACTTAACTCACTGGACAGAATATTTGAGCCATTTGCAATCATTAGAGCATCTCTGTTTGGTCAAACCCTTGCAGATTATACTTTGCAAAAGACAGTGAATTATATTCATTGCAAGAAAACAGCAATTTTAAATATATAAGGGGCAGCAGGAAACTTTTCATTTCGGTGCAAATTCAGTATCATATCTCACTACTTTTTACAGCAGGGTAAGCTTTTATCCTTAAGCAGCTTGTAAAACGCAGCATGGACTAGGCCTGGGGCTCGCAGCACAGATCAGACTGACAGACAAACAGGGCCTCGGGTCAGGGTGGAAGCTGAACCTTGCCGGGTGCCAGGGCTGTCCCTTGCCCATCTGGGAGCCTTCCCGCGTGGTCCCGGGGAGGTCCAGCTCACCGCCCTCTCCCCGATTCCCGCTTGGCTGGCTGTGTCCTGACACCCCTCCTCGTTGCCCCAGCCCACCTTTCCCTGGACACCTGAGTGCCCCCGTGAGCTCTGGGGACCAGCTGGCTGGTAACATGCCCTTCTGGGAAGAACACTGGAGGTTTTCAAACAGACTTGGAGAAGAAACTCAAAATCAGAAAAAGAGGGGCATTACTACCTATCGGGCTGCTGTCTTTTGGGGTCGAGGGACTGTTTGGGAATCTGGCGCTCAAAACGAGCGTTCCAGTCGTGGCTCGGCGTGTTTGGAGGAGCCTTTTCTGCCTCGGTCATTTGGGATGCTTTCCAGGGAGGAGAACAGCAGGAAAGTGGAGGTCTGCATGCATGCCACCTGAATTTTAAGACAAAGTGTATGTAGGTTTGTTTTTAATAAACAGAGGAGAAAATTAAAATCAGAACTTGATTAATAGCTAATTATGTAAACATCTAAATTATTGGGTGAGGTTTTTTTTTCTTAAATTGTGCCATTTTAAAATGAGGCAATTTTTCAGTGACATGACATAATATTGATTTCCCAAGTTTTATTCTCCAAACATTAACTAACAAAGACAAGTTGAGAACATCCAATGAAAGCTCTTATATATGGAATAAAAATTAAGTGATTTTTATGTGGACTGTTTTTTCAGCTATATCCCTTAAAGGAAAGATAGTTACATTCTCCCAGAAAAATTGAAAATGCAATTGTTATTTTTCTATTAATGTAATGTTACTTCACATTTTGATTGTAATCTTTTTAGGTGCCCATAGGAAATTTGAAATGCACCATGTAACAGACCCATGTTTGTTTGTGTGTGTGTGTGTGTGTGTGTGTGTGTATGAATGACTGGTGAATTATGCTTTGGTTTCATCTGAAAGTTACCTTGCATAGATTTAATATTGGAACTGTATTATTAATAGTTGAACATATAATGAGCTTAGTCTTTAAGACGAAAGAAAGAATGGTTTTGCTGTTTAAATAAAAGATGGAGACTGAAATTCAAGTTCATTCTAGGTTCAAATGAAGAAGAGTTAAAAAAAAATGCAGGCAGGCCAACCAGGCAGGCTGTAGCTCTGCGCTTGGGAAGCAAACTGTAGTCAAACCAGTCGGTTTTCCTAGGTCAGCACTAGCCGGCCCAGCCGCACGGATGGGCACACCAGGTCCTGGACAGGCTGGCCGTGGAGCCTCACGGAGGGAGGGGATGTGCGCACACACACGCACAGCGTAATCTGGCCATCTCCTGCAAGTGAGTGAAACAACGGCTACCAAGTGCAGGATAAAGGACCCTCAATCTGGGGCAGGTTAAATAAAGCGTATAAAGATCACATATCCATTCTCACTTCGCTCTCTGGTAGAGATGCATGCATTCCAGACGCCAGGATGGTGCGTAGACTTCTGAAAACGGCGTGGACGCCCTGAGAGAATTAAGGACAGCGCCCTGGAAGATGGCACTGCCCTCTCTGGGCTGAATTATCAAGAACAAACTATCTTATGCATTTTAAATGGTTCATCTATTCATAACTAAAGCAGAAGAAAAGCCAGTGTGTTTTTAGGCCTTCTTTTTTTTTTAGCCCGCATATTTTCAAAGCCCTCCTATAGTTAACATTATAATATAGTTAGTTGCTACAAATAATCGGGGTGATTATAGGAAAACTGTCAGTGTCGGCTCAGGGTCTGAAAAGGCTGCGGCAAATGGCTTTTCTCTTTGCCATGGAGACTGGGCTCTGTTTTTACGGTTACTCTGGAAACCGGAGCCTTGCCGTTGTTAGTCCTTTTCAGTTACTTGAGCTATTAAACCCTCCGGTTGAGACAAAAGGAGGGAGGTATGCAGACACTTCCTCGGAAAGAAAACCTTGGGCCCACGAGGGGCAGTGCCCAGGCCGGGGACAGGCGGTGTGTGTCGACTCTGCTCTTTACTGAGGAGGGGGCCTGACGGGTGCACCCTCGCCTGGGGAAGCCACCTCTGAGCGTCCGGGTTCGTCGTCCGATGTCTGCAGCACACCCCCCACCCCGCACCCTGCTCCTCCCCAGAAGATGGAGTCTGCCCTGCCTTAAGGACAGGGAACTTACCGCCTCGAGCATCCAAGCTCCTCTGGACAGGGGCACAATTTTTAACGTGGACAGGGGTTAGTGGACTCAGGACCTCCAGTTCAGAATCTCTGAGCACAATGGGGTTTCTTTCTAATGCAAATGCACGTTTAGAGACTGTACGCATTTTTTGTTTTTGTTAAGAAATTGGACCCCACCATCAGTCATAGCTCTCTCCATCCCACTAGTAGATCAAGTTCTAACCTAAGAAGACGCAGCACCCTGTGTTAGCAAATATTTCACAGAGCATGGAGAAGGCGATTTGGAGTCCAGAGTTAGATTACTGGCCGGCTCCATGGGTCCCTTCGTTTTTTCTTTTTCTTCTCTCTCTCTTTTTCTTTTTCCTCCAGCTAGGAATGCTTCTCACCTTCCATAAGAGTTTATTGTTGCCAGCTTTTACCTTCTCCGCACTTTTTGGTGAAAGTGTTCTCACCAGAAAGGAATCCTCCCCAGAAGCAGCAACAGCCTAGAGACATCACATAACAGGCTGCCGGGCAGGACAGAGCTCGATTGCAGCCCGAACGCAGCCGCACTAAGTGGCACTAAGCACTGCCCGCCCCGTGGTTAGAAACTGCACGCGGTGGGCTAACTATTCAGTTATTTTCCATTTGGATTGTTCGGACCACTCCGCATGCCACCCCAAATCCCGGTGCTGTTTCTCTGTCTGCACAGTACTAAGGGTCAGGCCCTGGCAGCAGAGTTAAAACTGAAACACTTGCTTTTAAAAGTAGCAACCAAAGTAATAACAATGGATATTTGTTAACAAGAAGCAGCATTAAGAAGGAAAAAAAGAAACACTTTCTTTCTCAATCTGCCCCCTGAGTGCTGTTCAGCGGTTTTATGTATTTTGTATCTAAATGCCTGGCAGGCTGGGTTTGCCTGCCCACCCTCCGGGGTGTGTGATGGGGTGTGATGTCTGTCCTGTTAGACCCAGACAGGGGGTGAGGACCTTGCGAGCCTCCCCCCCACCCCCAACCCCGACACACGGGAGCCTTTCTGCACTCTCTGTTCTGGCAAATCAAAAACAGCAGCAACACAGAGAAAGTTCGCACCCAAGGGAGTGCGGCAGGGCCGTCCCCGGGGTCCCCAGCCAGGCCAGTGACTCTCACGGCCAGCGTGGCTTCTGCCCCGCCCCGCCCGGACGTGACTAGGAGTTCCAGTCATCTGAAACTCAGGGTTCAAGTAGCACCACCAACACGCCACAGAAGGCAATATTCTTGTAACAATCCTGCCATATTTTCAATCTAAGTCACACTGATTTCTCACCGAACAAAAATTACATGCAAATGGGTAGAGGCTTCCCAGTCAAGATTCAACTTCTATTTAAAGAGAATTCAGAGCCCAAAGATATACGGTTAGTAATTTACTAATGATCATGAAATTAGCTTTGGTTTTGAAAAAACACAAGAATCAGGGGTTCCTGGGGTTCCTAGATTTCCACTCCACTGATTTACACTGTCCTTTATCCTCTGGATGACATCCTTCTTCCCTCATTCATTCAGTTTTCCAGGGATCTGCATTTAGCACCTACTGTGTGCTCAGACCCTCTCCTGCTGTTAGGAAGAGTGTCCTGAGGAAAGGCAAGCACCTGTCTTGGGATCGCCTCTTTAAGGTGCTGTCTGGTAACCTAGAGGCCTCCTCCACCCATGCTAAGGGGAGAGGCGGCTGGGGGGGCGTGGTGTGCCCTCCCTGATTAACACACCACTCACAATAATGGAGTCGAGAGTATTCCGACCCCAGGGAAGACTGGGCTCGTTCCATATTCCTTTTCCCTTCCAGTTCTCTCTGACCAATCGGGATAGGAAAATCCCGTGAATGGTGAGGGCTGCCTCTTTTCAGCCACTCGTTACGCTGTAATGTTTGTGTAGCTCAGGGTCTTTTCCTGCTGTCTCTGCTTTATTTAGTGTAGACCAGTGGGTGAAGGGTAACTTGGGACTGATGGCTGATTCTGCACGTTTTCACCTTGATATTTCACCAGACACCAGCCTTCTGGATGTCCCCTTTGTTTTGCACTTGTTATTAAAATTGTAATTGGATTTTGGTTGACTATTAGTAAATTAGTATTTTCTGTAACTTTGTCAAAGTGCATTGTTTTCCTAAGTGAATTTGGGTGGCTGCTTTGGAGATGCATATAAATTCTTAATTTGAATTTTCTGTTATTGTTCGAAAATGGTTAGGCAGTATGTATGTCCTTTGTGTAATGTCAGACATAACTCTAGGGGTTTATATATTAAAGGCTGCCGTCTTTTATAAATTGCTATTTAAAACTGAGTTATTGCTCCTTTGAAACTGGAGTTTTCCAAACAGTAGCTTGTCGTTTATCAGCCTGGATGCCAGATTCACGCTAGAATTTTCAGTCAAATCCTGAGCTCGTTTAAGAGTGATTGCATGGGTTTATACATGCTCAGGAATACCAAGACTATTGTGGTTTTCCTTGCGAGCCAAATTCTATTCAGATCTCACTGGCTCTTTCCTTGGTCACTTCAGCTAAAAGTGAGCCTTTTCCGCTTGGTTCACAGCTTGTCGCCTGTAAGGCTGATCTGGCCGTCAGGACGATCGGGTCCCGTAACGCTTTCTGCTGCGGTGGCACTGTGGAGTTCTCTGAATCTCACTGTAATTTCATTTTCTGCTGGTTTGTGTCTCTTCTCACCCCGTACACCATTAACTCCTCGAGGGCAAGGGTTGTATTTTTAAACGCCTGTGGTATCCTCCCACTCCCAGCCTGGTTCCCCATTCTTGGTTCGTGACATCCTGCCCTGCTCACAGTATTGCCTGTGGCTTGAATTGAATCACCACTAGCTGCTGGCTGCTTGTCTGAATGGAAACCATTTCTGATTTGTGGGGACGAGGGGTTGGGATTCCAGCCTAACCCTTTCTCCATGGAAGCATCAAAGCAAGTCACTTGGACCAGGGTCTTGTTCCCATGAACCTGAGGTGGTGATTCTCTTCTGTGTGGTCTGAGCACAGGAGGTGACTAATGAAGAGCCTGGTAGATGGGCAGGCTCGCTAGCGCCAGTGAGAAGGGACATCGAGACACAGTGGCCCCAAGGCCTTGGGGTGGAGGGAGCAAGAAGGCCATGGGCTGGGGGATGCCATGGGCCGGGGGGCCGAAGTGTGGGCGTCTCTTTGGGGGTCTTACCTGCCTCTCTCCCCTTTATCTGTCCCCATCCTGCTTTTCTAACACTGGCGTTGAGGGGACTGTCTTCCTACATCAATTGACCTGCTCTTCCACACTACCCCGCTATATCACTATACCTGTACCATGGAGACACGCGTAATGTGGGGCACCCAGTGGGAAGGTTCTGACTTGGAAGGAGCCAAGAGATGGCAGATTTTGAAGATCTTTGATTTCAGTTGCCTCTTAAATAATATTATGCTCTCTGTGACAATAAGGCTTTTCAGAAAATATGGACACGGTTTATGGAGATTTTCTTTTTACTCATATTTTTAATAGAGTCTTGTATTTTCTCCTCGCTTTGTTATTTGTGCAGAATATATAAAAACTATATGGAAGTGAGTGAACAGATGCAAGGTTAGTCTGTATATTTTTATGCAAAGATCTTGTATGCCAGGACAGACAATGAAACGAGCCTTTCCTTCTCTCTGCTCTGTTCTTTGAATCACTTCAGGATCAGAAGCTGCGCCCATTCACAGGCTGGCGGATGGAGTAGTTGCTCCCTTGGTCTGTTGGAAGCATAGACAGTTGGTGGGGAGCTTTCTTTGGGTGGGGCTGCTTTGAGGATTTTGTAAATACTTTGTTTCTATGCTCCTTATTTATTTGTGGCCAGTACACAGTTCTTTAAGGGTCTCTTCTAGGTCAGAAATAGTAGGAAACACTGGTAAGACATCGAGTTAGGGTCCTAAAGACAACTCCCGAGTGAAATGTCACTCGCGCACGCTGAGATGTGTGGAATAATATCGCCGCGATCTCTGCCGTGGTCTGAACACCTGTAGCGAGTTTCTATTGATACAGGAAGTCTAGACCTCCTCCCCAAACGTTTCCTGGGTCTCTCTGATGTTTCCCCTCACTGAATGCCTCTGGACTTCTTTCTCCTAAGTTTTGATGTTACGCTTCATCAAACACGGCCGGGTGCGTGTGCACACACACACGGATAAGGAGGAAGAAAAAGCAGAAACGGGAGGCTCAGGCAGCCGGCACCCAGCAGGAGCCTGCCGGGCGGAAGACGGGCCTCTCCGGGCAGCATTTGCGGTCCTGGAGTTGAAGGTGGGGGCCGGGTCTGCACGGAGGCGCGCGGGCCTGGCCCCTCGGGCGAGGGTGAGCGCAGCCGTGCGCGTGGGCGCAGGGAGACACAGCTGCTTCCGGAGCCCGGGTGCTTGAGATCCGGCTGCTCCACAATTCCTCCCCAGGATGGAAAAATAAGGAGAGGTGAAGAGGCTAGGTGTGGTCTCCACAAAGCCCGGTGATGGAGATGTTTCAATTCTAGCTATTTCAGGGAGCGGGCAGCCCCCGCGCTGCGCACGAGGCTTCCCAAGGGACAGAGGGTCTCCCTGTGTTTACGCTTTTCATTGCTATATAGGATTAGGTCTGTTGCGCACACAGAAGAGGAAGTCATTTTATTTTACACAAATCAGCTACTTAAAGTAAATTGAGATGTATAGAATTTACCAATGAAATGAGTGATTTGATGTGAATACAAGAGGTGGTGTGTGGTAAATGGACACTGACAGCCAAATGGGGAAAATTGACAGGGCGCTGTAATCACTCCCAACATCCACTGAAGTTATTGATCTAGAACCTCTATAATCCCCTTCACATAACACAGGCAATTTCATATAATGCCTGTAATAACGGCGCATTCAAGCTCAAGTAGCCGTCTGAGGCATTGTATCTAATAGTGGAGCGGGCCTGCGCGGAGCAAGCGGCCGAAAACGCCAGCGGCTCCCGCCCTTCCCGGGTAACAGCCTCCGGCGAGAGCGCCTTCAGAAGATAGACAGTTTCTAGTGCCCAAGAAGGCGAGCTGTTAATCGCCGGCCTGCTGACCGTGCTGTAGACGCGGGAGCCCGTGGGCCCGGCGCGGAGCGAGGGAGGCCGGGGCCGCGCGCTGACCTCCTCGGTCCGTCCGATGCTAATTGCGGCCGAGGGCGAGGCGCTGCCGCCCGTGGCCGCCGGTGCAGCCTTCCCAGGTGTTTTCCCATGAAACGTCCCTCCCGTTTTACAAGCTCCTTCCCCACTGATGGATTATTCCGCAGCCTTATCAAAGCCTTGCCAGCTCCTCATTAATATATAGCGCGCTCGGCGCTGTCCTATATATCATTGTCTTCCTCTTGGGGAGGGCTAATCTGTCAGGCATTATCAGCCCGTCGGCAGAAGGTAGGCAATCAGGACTGACAGCGGAGAATCATGGGAGATCAGCGGGGTTAAATGAGGCTGACAGTTGCGATAATGATGATTATACTATAAATTAAGATATGATGATAAAGGAGAATAAAAGACACAATCTGAAGCAATATTTGGTTTAACATGTCTCTCTTTTTCGTTACTGTTACACGGCCATAACATTTATCACGCTGAACAAGAATGGACGTTTAACTACCGTGGTAAAACGGGACAGCATCAGATTGAAAACCCAACAAGTTGTGATTACAGTGGCAGGCACTTTCCCACTGGTTTGGGGGGGGAGGGGAGATAGAGCATATGTTATAATCATTCATGCATTATTCTGCCGAATGAAAAGAAAATAGATCTATTTTAGAAATGTCTTTCAGCCCTCTCGATGGAAAACCAAAGGAAACGGTTAACATATTCTGCCGCTTCCCGGATCATTTTTATCAATGAAACAATAGGAGCTTAAGCGATGGCCCTCCCGTCAGCCTTCTCCCCCAAATGCACGTTTATTAGGCGCTGATTCAGAGGCGGCGCGAGGGAGGTCTGGGAACGTCTCACTCCCGGCTGAATTCTGGAATAAAGCAGCTCGGATCAGCCAAAGAGGTCCCGTGTGTGGCTTTTCAGAGGAGGCGTTCACAGGCTGCCGTGAAACAAAAGTGACGCACAGTTTGCTCTCAAAAATTAAGAGGCAGAACATCTGATGTGGAGGGCCAGTTATTAAACCGCCTTTACTGACGCATTTCTTTGGGGACAGAGGCTCTAACATTCGAAACCTAGAAGAAATTTTGACATCTCTGTGGGAAAAATTGCTTAAAGGAGGCGCTATGTCTTCCCACACATCCACGCAATGACCGCCATGGTGTCTGACCTGTGAGCTTCCCTCGCACGTGAACAACGGCCACCATCACCCGACGTCTGTGTTCCACGCCACTCACAGCCTTCCCCATCTCTGCACATGGTCGGGCTGGCAGGTAGCATGAGGTGTCAACCCCGCAGTGCCCTTTGCATCCACAGAAGGAAAGGAGTGTTCTGCTCTTGTTTTCCTGTTTCTAGTAGAATCAGGGATGGAGGAAAAAGAAATCCCTGGGTCCTCCTTGCCTCCTTCGACAGTTTCTCTTTCAGCTAAGAAATAAAAAAAGGTATAGTTGAAAAAAATCCCACTCTGCTCTCTTCTCGCGTTTACATTTCAGGAGCTGGCAAATTGAGGGAGGAGAAGTCTTAACGCTTCAGCTATATCTGGTGTTGACGGAGCACAAGGCTTTCAGGCTGTGACTTTTTTTTTTTTCTTGCAATGAATATTTCTCCATTTAAACCAGGGTTTGCAGGGCTCAGTTCCTTGGAGTAGCTCTAGCTGAGGGCAGGCTGTGCTGTGCATTGCAGGATGCCAGCTTCTGCCGCCCGCCAACAGCAGCCCCCCCACCTCCCGTGGGACAACCCAACTTGTCCCCAGACATTGCCAAGTGTCCCTCAGGGGTAAAGTCACCCCCAGTTGAGAACAATTGATTTAAACCCATACAGTTAGCTCACAGCTGACCTGAAACCAACACCTCTAGCTCCGAGAAGCCTTCCCCAGGATTTCGGCATTTCCTCCCATGCCTGGTGGTTCAGAGGAGATGAGTGGAGGTATGTTTGTAGCGTGCAGTGCACATGTTGGAACAACCGCTTCAGGATGCGGGTGCAAGCTGACCTCTGGTCAGTTAACTTTTAAACTGCACATGTATTAACTGACTTCTAGCGTGTACACTCCCTGGAGGAGGGCATGGCAACCCCCTCCAGTGTTCTTGCCTGGAGAATCCCGTGGACAGAGGAGCCTGGCGGGCTACGGTCCATGGGATGACACATAGTGGGATACGACTGAAGCAACTCAACACACACACAGTGTCTACACTCAGCTTCAGCCAAGTGGAAATCACATGCGTCCTCCATCGAGACGCAAAAGGGAATTATGAGGCTTAGTCTGTAATCCGGTCGGTCTGTTTCGGAAAAGCTCAGGTGAGCTCCCTGCTCTGGCGTCGGTGCGGACCCCAGAGGGGACTGAAAAGGCGGTGCCCAGGATGCCGGGAAGGACACTGGCGTGGTTTGAAGCAAGGGGTGTTTGCAGAGGTGCTAGTGGTAAAGAACCCGCCTGCCAACGCAGGGGACGCGGGCCAAGCCCAGGGTGGGGAGATGCCCCGGAGAGGCAAATGGCAGCCCACTCCAGTACCCTTGCCTGGAGAGCCCCCGGACAGAGGGGCCTGGCGGGCTCCAGTGTGTGGGGTCAAACAGCCAGACGCGGCTGGGTGAGCACGCACGCAGTGTGCGCCCGGGCGGGGGCACGCAGCCCATGTAGAGTGTAAGCCTCACAGAGCGTGTGTATTAAACTGTCACCGCAGTGATACGCTCTACACGAACAAGCCCGGGTCCTTTCGCGCTTGTGCCTGGGATGCGGTTACTGCTTCAGAGTTGAAGCTCACTGTCTCCATGAGGATGGGGACGTGCTGGCCATTCCCCCCGGGGGTCGGTCCTGTACGACCCCTTCAGTGCACAGGCCGAGCAGCGGCCTTGGGCTCCAGGAGCGTGGGTTCTGCCTGTCTGGGGGCGTTTTGGGGTGCTGGGGCTCGGCCCCCACTTCTGAAGGCAGCCTTCCTCAGCCTCTGCCCCAGCCTGGCAGCCCTGGGCCCGCCTGCCTGTGGGCCACGACTTACGGACCTTCCCGCGCGGGGCCTCGCAGGGTGAAAGCCCAAACGGCCCCTGGTCTCTGGCAGAAGGGCTCGTAGATGAGCCGGCGGGCGCGGACCCTCTGAGACCAGGGCGGCGCGTGTCCTTTACCACCTGCCCATCGGTTCTGGCTCTGGTGCATGAACCACAGCTGGAAATACCTTGCTCTTTCGTCCGTTTTATTAACTGTGTTCTGCTGGCTGGAGCCGAGCCCTGCATTAGGCCTCCGATAATCACAGCTGCCCGGAGCTCCAGGAGCGGGAACGAGAGGCTTTCTTCCAGGGCCGCGATCCTGCTGAAATGATTTGTACCCCTGGGCTGATTGTCCCCCACGGAAAATGAGAAGCCGGGACATTCAATGCAAAGTAATGCGTTCCGTACAATTACTGGATTAATAATTTTATTCCATTACCGTGCGGGGAGCGGGGACACGGGCCGCAGGTCTGCAATTCTAGTGTATTTCTAAGCGTCCTGTTAAGAGAGTGAGCAAGGGTCAGGAAACTTAATTATGCTATAACTAGATAGAAATTGCCAAGTGATAAAAAGAAACATCCAGACAGATTCGGCAGGAAATTACAGCTTTAATAATATAGCATAATGCCTACTTCTATACAATTATCGGAGAGATCCTGAATGGTTCAGAATAACAGGCTTGAGTTTCCAGGAACGACAAAAAAAATCCCACTGAAAATGACATTTTGCATCTTGCTGTAAATATTTTTTTTCCAAAAAAATAAATAGCATCATTATTCAGTGATCAAAAATCTCATCCTCCGGCCAGACCTGATGCGATGACCACGCTGACATTTTGAAATTATGAGAGGGTTGGGTTGTGAGGGAGAGTAATTTACATTTTCAAATTAGGTTTTTGGTGTTATACGTTAAATTAAAAAATTTGTCTACCCCACTCAGTCTTTGAGAAAGGAAAGAAAAAAATAATACTCCGGTGGGTGGGGGTGTCCTGGTTGCATGTAGCTGGGCACGTGTGGTCCCGCTGAAGTGGGAGGGCCGGGCGCCCTTCTCAGAAGCCTCGGAGGAGGGCCGTGGATGAGGATCGAGATCAATAACCCGGTCCTTAGAAACCGCAGAGGAAGAACTTTCCAGCGAGCACGCGGAGGGAGGCCTGGGCGGAAGCCGTCAGGCTCCGCAACGTGCGGTCGCACAGCCGCACCCTCCGCACGCGGCTCAGACCCACTGCCTTCGGCGCAGAGTCCTCCCCCCGACCCCGCTTCCGTGGGGGGCAAAGTCATTTCTCGCGCTTGCCCAGGGGAGCCCCGTGTTTCATTTTGTATTCCGAGGACGCAGATTAATCAGCCAGCTCCCTACCCAGAGATGGCCATCCTGCCCAGAAATCTGCATATCTGCATATTACCGTTCGTCCCCGAATTTAATTTCCTACAGGAGCTGATATTAATCACCCTGTTTAAACAGAGGGGATTTGGGGTCTATACAAATATGACTTTTTTTTTCCTGTGGAACTCACAGAATATTTTGCTTTCTTTCTGTTCTTCTTTTTCAACTTAAAGGGGCAATAGCCTTCCTGGCTTAATCCTAAATAGTCGCTGCTGTTGTGTTTTATTCTATTTCTACTTGTCGGCTGGTGATGGGGGCGGCCGCCGTGGGTCCGGATTCGACTTCTCCGGCTCGGGGAAGTGAGACCAGGAGACGCAGAAGTTGAGCGGCATCTTGTCCGCGGCGGGCGACCCGCGTGTCCCTGCGAGGTCCCGCCACCTCTCGGGTGACGGCTGCGCAGGGAACCTCACCGCTTTCGGAGCCTCTGCCAGGAGCGCCTGGCGTCTGTTACGCTGCTGCCGGCAACGCGGCGGAGGCCCGGGCGGAAGAGGAGACAGGCGGTCTCCGGGCTCGGCGGGGACGCGGTGGGCCCGGCCTCGCCCGCAGGAACCGGAGACCCGCACGCAGCGGAGTGGATGCGCGCCTGCCGTGACCCGGAGCCGCCTGCGGGTCCCGGGGTGGCCTCAGCCGGCCTCTGGTGGTCGCGGGGGCTGATTTGCGGGGGTGGCTGGGAGCTTTCCCCTCGGGGCCTCGTGCTAAGTCCCCGAGGATGGTGAGAGCCGAGGGAGGAGCCGAGAAATGCGGAGAGAGATGCGGTTTCAGGGCATCTCTCGAGAGCCAGGTGCCCCCGCTGCCCCCTCGCCCTGGGCTGTCCTGGAGCGGATGTCCCGAAGGGCAGCAAGGCCGTGGGGCCCAGGGATCTGCTGTCCCACCGGGTCCAGCCCTCCTGATGGCCTCACTTGGGGCGTCTTCGGGGCTGTGCTCAGATGTGGCTGGGGCCAGGCCCCTCAGAAATGAGAGGACGGTCCCTGGGGCGGTGGGCCTTCCCGATTTCAGCCAGGTCCAACGGGCACCTGAAAAGCGGGCTTCTGTGACTCCAAGTGGACACTCCATGGGTGACCTCACTTGCTATATATAAGCAAAAACAAAGACGAGGTGTTTAGCATTCTCGTTTCCGGATGAAATAAATGAGTGACTTTCACGCTCAGTGAAATAAATGAGTGACACGCTCAGTGTTTCCTCAGGTCCGTTTATGCCACTCACGTGAAACCAGGAGCTGCTTTGGGAGCACAGGGCAAGGGGTGGGCTGAGGGGCTGAGCAGGTATGAAGGGCCAGGAATGAGCGTATGGAGCGCCTAGAGAAGGGGGTCTCCACAGCGCGTCAGTCTTTCTCAACGCAGCGCCTGCTGTATTTTCTTTGCCCATTGTAAACCACAAGCGTATCGCCCCAGGCAAATGGTGGCTTAGATTGTTTATCTGTCTGTGCCAATAGCGCTTTATTTGAAGTCTTAAAAAGTCCCAAGTGGCTTAAAAGGGCGCTGTTACATGACTTCACATTTTATTGCAAAATGACCGGGTGCAGCTTCGTCTGCTTTGAAGTCTTAATGCCCCTCGGCTGTCAGATCCCTGCGTCCTTTCCTGTTTAAACTTGGAGCAGAATCCTCTTGAAACGAGCCTGTTTCTTCTGCAGGGAATCGGGGGCATTCATAGCTCGAAAAAGCACAGTTTCCAAGAGAGTGTGTGGTTGTCACTCATGGGGTACATCTTACTAGTTGGTTTATTGCCAAAATGTCTGAAAAAGATGAGAACGTAAATTTCACTTATTAGGGGAGCATACCTGACTGGAGGGTTGTGGATATTTCAGTTCAGTTTAGTTCAGTCGCTCAGTCATGTCCCACTCTTTGCGACCCCATGAATCGCAGCACGCCAGGCCTCCCTGTCTTCACCAACTCCCGGAGTTCACTCAGACGCACGTCCATCGAGTCAGTGATGCCATCCAGCCATCTCATCCTCTGTTGTCCCTTTCTCCTCCTGCCCCCAATCCCTCCCAGCATCAGGGTCTTTTCCAATGAGTCAACTCTTTGCATGAGGTGGCCAAAGTACTGGAGTTTCAGCTTTAGCATCATTCCTTCCAAAGAAATCCCAGGGTTGATGTCCTTCAGAATGGACTGGTTGGGTCTCCTTGCAGTCCAAGGGACTCTCAAGAGTCTTCTCCAACACCACTGTTCAAAAGCATCAATTCTTCGGTGCTCAGCCTTCTTCACAGTCCAACTCTCACATCCATACATGACCACAGGAAAAACCATAGCCTTGACTAGACGGACCTTAGTCAGCAAAGTAATATCTCTGCTTTTGAATATGCTATCTAGGTTGGTCATAACT
>SJYQ01104660.1:222747-246914 GCA_006410935.1 Redunca redunca | reverse complement strand
TGGTGTCATCTGCATATCTGAGGTAATTGATATTTCTCCTGGCAATCTTGATTCCAGCTTGTGTTTCTTCCAGCCCAGCGTTTCTCAAGATGTAGTCTGCATCTAAGTTAAATAAGCAGGGTGACAATATACAGCCTTGATGCACTCCTTTTCCTATTTGGAACCAGTCTGTTGTTCCATGTCCAGTTCTAACTGTTGCTTCCTGGCCTGCATACAGATTTCTCAAGAGGCAGGTCAGGTGGTCTGATATTCCCATCTCTCTCAGAATTTTCCACAGTTTATTGTGATCCATACAGTCAAAGGCTTTGGCATAGTCAATAAAGCAGAAATCGATGTTTTTCTGGAACTCTCTTGCTTTTACCGTGATCCAGAGGATGTTGGCAATATGATCTCTGGTTCCTCTGACTTTTCTAAAACCAGCTTGAATGTCAGGAAGTTCACGGTTCACATATTGTTGAAGCCTGGATATACCCACCCCCATCTGACATATGTACATAAAGAGTAAACACATTGGAAAGTTGTACAGTCCTTGGAGGAATCAATAAATTCATCCTCAGGAAAGAGGCTGTGCTCAGACGCTCAGTCGTGTCCAACTCTGCAACCACATGGGCGGTAGCCCATGAGGCTCCTCTGTCCATGGGATTCCCCAGGCAGGAACACTGGAGTGAGTGGCCATTCCCTTCTCCAGGGGATCTTCCTGACTCAGGGCTTGAGTCACTGTGTAAACTGTAGGTAGGATGCTGTGTGCTAGGTCACTTCAGTCATGTCCGACTCTCTGCAACCCCATGGATGGTAGCCCATCAGGCTCCTCTGTCCATGGGCTTTCCCAGGCAAGAATACTGGAGTGGGTTGCCATTTCCTCATCCAGGGGACCTTCCCAACCCAGGGATGGGACCCACATCTCTATGTCTCCTACACTGGCAGGCAGATTCTTAACCATTAGCATCACTCATCCTCAGGAAAAAGTGCCACTAAATGTTGGCTTACCCTCAAGCGCTGTTCAGAGCAGTGGAGAAGAGCAGGGCTTCAAGACAAAGCATGATGGGGAAAGGTTGGCAGGGAGCTGAGAGGCGATGCCGACCTTACCGGGGCGTCCTCAGCCACACGTGAACGCTCTGGATTGACAGGTGAAGCCCGTGTGGAGAAGGGAGATGCTGGGGAGGAAACTGGGTGGCTGCTGCCTGCAAACTGTTGCCCGACCGGCCCTCTTGCCCGACAGGCCATTGTGAACTTTCCACACCCTGGCCACCCCATTTGTGGGGCAGAAGTAAAGGTGATCCCTCCCCCACGGTGAGGGAACTCGAGAAAAGCTTTTAAAATAATCCTCGTAGCGCGTGCTGTCGACGCCCCTGGGTCGCCTCCGTCCTTGCCAGGAGACTCATGATGGCAAATCGAGGCAGAGGCACGCAGGGCTGTCTGTCTCGATTCATCTCCCTTCTCTTCCCTGCACTTCTGTGCATTTTATGCAGAAGGCAGGAGAGAGCCCAATGTACAGACGCTGGTGTAGAGGAGGCGCACGTCGGAAGAAAGGAAATTGACGGCAAATGTCAAATATTAAACCCTATCTGGTTATTACCCAGCGTATTAGCGATGTGCGTAGCTTAACAATCGCAGCCGTGATTGACTAGGTGGGAACCAGGCTCCTAAACATCAGCCGCCAGAAGGGATAATTATAACACATTAGCACCTGCGTAGATGAGATTGACAACTCCGGGGTAACATCTGCTGCGGCTCACTTTCATACTTTTCGCATATTTTTCTCCCTTTTGAATGGGGCAACACAGGATTTCCTTGAGGATGACAATAACCCCCATCTATGTTATTCATTCTCGTCATCCAGCTGCTGGCCATGCTTTCCTGCTGACGCGGGTGCAGTTGAGTGAGGAGGGAGGGGCGGGCTCCCGGCGCCAGGCAGGCACAGTCCTGGGACATCTCAGCAAAATCGCATGTCATTTGGTGCATTGGAAGGGCCTCAAATGTCATTTGATGGTCGAGTTTGTAAGAATATTCACATGCACTGGAATCGGATTTGAATCTGGATGATCACAGAATCCCACAGTTAAAGCCCATCCTTCAAAGTCAGTGTCTCACCTGGAGCTCGGGGTGAGCCCGTGAGACCAGGGGCGCCTGGAATTCCGCACCTCCCTTCCACGGAAAGTGTCTGAGAAGCACCTGTCCTTCCTGGTTCGGCTTGGCTACGTCTCCGTGGAACTGCAGGTCCAGAACTCTTACCCGTTCATTTAACGACTCCGTACGCAGTTGTTCTTTGTTCAGTGAGATCTGTTTTATTACTTTTCTTCTCAGGACAGGAGCTTGGGGTAGATTTTTCTGCTGGACAATTCCATGCACGCTCAGTGGCTCGGTCGTGTCCGACTCTTTGCGACCCCAGGGACTGTAGCCCGCCAGGCTCCTCTGTCCATGGAATTTTCCAGGCAAGAATTCTTGAGTGGGTTGCCTTTTCCTTTTCTCAGTCGCAAGGTGAACACTTTGGTCTATCTGGGCACATCCCCGTGTAACTCCAGGTGGGGCTGACAGACAGGCAGCAGGTGGGAGAGGGTGGCAGAATCAGACAGATTAGAGTTTAGATTAGATGGGTTAGGGTTAGAGTTTCCTCAGAGGTGCACCGGCTGCGCACTGACGTTTAGTTATGTGTCCATTTGCCTCTTCACCACTCACGGGTCCTTTCAGCCGACAGGCACACCAAGGACCTACTGTGTGCCAGGCCCTCTGCCGGGCTGCGTGGGCACCTTGTGGGTGAGATGCAGGCCCAGACTTTGGACTCTCTTGCCCTAAACGCACTCTGATTGGCTCACCATGGTCCAGGCCTTGGGAGGGGTGGTCCCTAGCTCTGTGGAGCTTACCCCATGGGAGGAAAGGTGACCACTGAACAGCCACACAGATGTGGCCAGTATTCCTGCAGCAGGGAGAAGGGCTGTGGGCCCCTGGAGCTAAGACCCCTGGATGGACCTGGGCAGTTGGAAACCTCAGCCGGGAAGAAGTGGTAATTTGAATACTGAAAGATAAGTGAGAATTGGTCAGGAAGAATAGTTATTTCCCTCATTAATTTAGTCTCCAAAAGCTGGATATTTTAAAAAAAAATTAAATCACCTTTGTAGCAGTGGGTACATTTGTATTGTAATACCCAAGCCCTGTAATTGTGAGTAAAATTCTACTGTAAAATAGATTGTATTTACAAACGTAAAAGTGAAAAAGTGACAGTTTGATTGACTCTTGGAAGATAAGTGAAAGTTAGTTAGGAAGAACCGTTGTTTCCCTCATTTAGCTTCCAGCACGCGTAACGACAGAGCGCCATGGTGCATCTCTTCTCTCCTTGAAATGGGGCCATTTTATTGAAGAAGAACAAGCCTGGTGAATAATTAAAGATTTGCGTGCAGAGGTGAATAATCAGCCTGTGTTAAGACAACGTTGGTAAAATATGAGCTTTTGACAATCTGAGGTCATGGTTTTGCTGGCAAGATTACCCCAGAGTGGGCGTGGGCTCCTAGGTCAGCTCTGATAAAAAATAAGACAGGAGCCTTTTGATTGGTGCTTTGCCAAGAGCTGACGGCAGCCTTGCCCAGGTGCCAGAGCTTCCAGGTCCATGCTGGCCCGGGGGGGGGGGGGTCTCCCCTAGAAGGTGCGCCACCAGCCCAGGGAGAGTGCTGAGGGAGGCTGCCGCAGTCTCCCTCCTGGCCAGGGCGGTCTCGGCAACCTGGCCAGTTGTGCATACTTCTGTTTTGCCTGTTTTGGAGTGTCTGGTGGTAGGGTCATACAACACAGTAGCCTTTGAGATGAGCGTCTTTAACTTGGTAAAAATTGACTCAAGGTCTGTCCATTTGCCGCATGAATCAACAGCCGTTTGATCCTTACTATTACTGCTCTGAGCATTCCTGCAAAGCTGCTATAAACTCACACACAGCTATGGGGGGTTGGGGTTTTTTGTTTTCTTACTGATAGTGAGAACACAGGGCTTCCCAGCTTGCACCAGTGGCGAGGAACCTGCCTGCCGATGCAGGAGACCTAGAGCATGGGTTCAGTCCCTGGGTCGGGTAGCAAACAGCGATCCAGCCCAGTACTCTAGCCTGGAGAATCCCATGGACAGAGGAGCCAGGTGGGTACAGTACATTTAGTACATTAGTACTGAATTTAGTATATGTACATTATAGTACATCTGATTGCAAAGAGTCAGACATGGCTGGAGCGACTTAGTGTGCACGCATGGGATTGGTGGGTTTTATGGTGCAATTACGTTTAACATCTTAAGAAATTACCACTGTTTTTAGAAAGTGTCTGGACGTGTTCCCACCAGTAATCAGAGGATCTGTTTCTCTGCATCTTTGCCAACATTTGGTATTGCTCCTTTTAAAAACGTTGTTCATTTGTTTTTAATCTTAACCATTCTAATTGGTGATGACTGGTATCTTGTCGTGGTTTGAATTTTCATTTCTTAATGACTCCTGATGTTGAGCACCTTTTCATCAGCCAAAGCCTGTGAGCCATCAATATATCTTCTTTGGTAAAGTATCTGATCGGATATTTTGTCACTTTCTTATTGGCTTGTTCCTTTTTGTTGTTGAGTTTTAAATGTTCTTTATTTAGTCTAGATAGAAGTTTTTTTGGTCAGATATTGATTTACAAGTATTTTCTACTAGGTCTGTGGCCTTTCAGCCTTCTAACAGTATTTTTCACAGAAGACAAGTTTTTACTTTGATGAAGTAAAATTTATCAAAAATTTTTTGAACCATGCTTTTGGGGTCGTATCTAGAATCACACTCAGTGGATATGAGTTTGAGCAAACCCCAGAAGATGGCGAAATGCAAGCAAGCCTGGCACGCTGCCATCCACGGAGTCAGAGTCAGACAGGGCCGAGCACCTGAACAAGTTCAGTCACATCACCAAACCCAGTGTCAAGCAGGTATTTTTTTCATAAAAGTTTTATAACTTTATATTTTATATTTAAGCATATGAGCTGCTTTGAGTTGCATTTTTGGATAAAGGGTGAAGTATGTGTCAAAGCTTATTTATTTATTTATTTATCTACGTAGGTCTCAGAGAAGGTGATGGCACCCCACTCCAGTACTCTTGCCTGGAAAATCCCATGGACGGACGAGTCTGTTAGGCTGCAGTCCATGGGGGTTGCTAAGAGTTGGACACGACTGAGCGACTTCACTTTCACTTTTTACTTTCATGCATTGGAGAAGGAAATGGCAACCCACTCCAGTGTTCCCACCTGGAGAATCCCAGGGACGGGGGAGCCTGGTGGGCTGCCGTCTATGGGGTCGCACAGAGTCAGACACGACTGAATCGACTTAGCAGCAGCAGCAGCAGCATATGATATTTCTAGTTTTGTAAAAAATCCTTTCTCCATTGAGTTGGTGTTGCCGTTTTGCCCCACGTCAGTTGACTGTATTTGTGGGTCGATTTCTGCACTTCATCCTGGCCTGTTGGTCTGTGCCTCCATTCTCTTTCACCTCTATCAGGATTACATACGTGAGTTTGAGTAGCACGAAGGCTTCCAGTCGGCGCTGTCTTGACAATTCTAGTTCCTTTGCCTTCTGCAGAAATTCAGAATCAGCTTGTAAACATCTGCAAAAAGCCCTGGTGAGGTTTTGGTTGAGATGATTATAGACCAGGTTCTAGAGGATGGACATCTCGGCAGCAGTGAGCCTCCTGTTTCGTGCGCACAGGACGTCTCTCCCTTTATTTAAACCTTCCTTATTTAAACCTTCTTCTCTTGGCATTTTGTCGTTTATAGTATACAGATCCTACACGTACTCTGTTAGCTTCGTGCTTAGTACTTTAGGGTTTGGTATTGGTTTTTCAATTTCAAATTCTAGTTGTTCATATTCAAGAGCTCAGCTGGGCTGAAGGCTGAGCTGCCAGATGTCAGAACAGCTGATTAAGAAAATAAGCTACAGCCAACCTCCCGTCACCTCCCGTGAAGGGGGAGCAGGAGGCTGGGCCAGATGAGGCCCCAGTGCCCACACGCCATCCTGCCTGTAGGTTGGCACCAGCTGGGGTCTGGTGGACCAGAGCGGGCGTCAGGCCACCTCACTGCTGAGGCAGCCCCAAGCGAAAGCTCCCGTGTGTTTTCGGACCCAGGGCTTGCGGGAGGCAGAGGGGGAAGGCCTAGGAACTTTAAAGCACTGGATACTGGGTCAGAGCAAAGTCATCTTAGAGAGTCTCCCCTCCTCCCAGCAAGGAGACCTCAACAGCAGCACCTGAGGAAGGCCCCAGATAGACAGGCCCCAGACAGCGATGTCCATCCCGAGAACGTGGACATGCAGGGGCCCAAGGCCTTGGGGCAACACCCCTTGGAGACGGTGGTGCCCGGCTGTGTCCTAGGTGTGGGGTGGAGGGCACGGCCCCTGCAAAGTCTGCCCAGTAGCATCTTTGTGATTGCTGTGGTTGGGCCCACGAGATTACACAGAGATTACACGTAGGTTTTGGGCCAGGGTCTGTACTCCTCAGCTGGTATACGGGAATGCATGCGTCCTGGGACCTTGCTCTATCCACTTACCAATTTTAGGAGTTTTTGTGGAGATGCTTTTTTGGCATCGATTAAGACGATCATATAATTTCTCAGTTTTAGTGCCTTAATATGGGAAACTTTGTGCGTTTACTTTTGAATGTTGCTCTACCCTTGAATTCCTGGGAGGGACCCTAAGCAGCCGTTTGGTATTATTGGGCTTACATGCCACTGGGTTCTGTTCGCTGCTGTCTATGTTTTTATATCTTTATGTCCTTCTTTTTCTTCCTTTCCTGCATTCTCTTGGGTTATTTGGGCATTTTGTATGAGTCCATTTAATCTCCTGTCTTGACCAATAGTTTATAAAGTGAAAGTGAAAGTCGCTCAGTTGTGTCCGACTCTTTGCGACCCCATGAACTATACAGTCTGTGGGATTCTCAGGCCAGAATACTGGAGTGGGGAGCCGTTCCCTTCTCCCGGGGATCTTCCCAACCCAGGGATGGAACCCAGGTCTCCCACATTGCAGGCGGATTCTTTACCATCTGAGCCACAAGGGAGGCCCAGGAATACTGGAGTGGGTAGCCTATTCCTTCTCCAGGGGATCTTCCCGACCCAGAAATCAAACCGGGGTCCCCTTCACTGCAGGCGGATTCTTTGCCAGCTGAGCCACCAGGGGAGCCAATGGTTTATACCTCTTGAGAAGAATTTTACTGGTTGCCCCACAGTCTAAAATATGTATTAAATATCAAATATGTGTTTAAGAATTGAGTCTATGCTGAAGTAACTATATACCCGTTTTTGTGGCACGAGAGGCCCTTACAACAGTTTGTTACCGGCTCCTCTCTCTCTGCCTGTGCGCTTCTTGTCATCAGCGCCGCTTTCACACACGAGGTACAATGCTGCTGGTTTTCCTTTACATCTGGGGTCAGCAAAGGTTTTCTTTAAAGGCCCAGATATTAAGTACTTTAGGCTTTACCAGCTCCATCGTATCTGCTGAAACTGCTCACTTCTCCAACCACAGCATGAAAACCTGCCTGGATGACGTGCAGATGAATGGGTTTAGCTGCTTTCTTGTCAAACAGAAACAGGCGTGGGTCGGCTTTGACCAGCTGGAGGCACCTCTCCCGCCTCCACTCCAGACTCCAAAGTCTACATTGCAGAGGACGTTAGAAGTGAACGTGTTTGTTGTTGTTGCCCAGTCACCAAGTCGTGTCTGACTCTGAGCCCATGGACCGCAGCACACCAGGCTTCCCTGTCCCCACCGTCTCTCACTGTTTGCTCAAGTTCATGTCCACCGGGTTGATGAATTTCAGCTTCCCTTCGTGCATTTTGCTCCAGAGCTTTCCCACCTCTTTGTGCAGACCCAGATCTTGTCTGACCCTGCTTTACCGTTTTCATTGTTGGAATACGTCTGCTGACACCGAGTTCCATCAGTTTTGGTTCTTTCCTGAGAGTGTCTTGCGTCTTCTTTCATCGTGAAACACGCTCTCCCTGGGTGTGGGGTTCAGAGTTGGCCGTTTTGAGGTGTGATCCCACCGTCTCCCGGCTCCCTTGCTTTCTGTGCACGGAACCTCACCCTCCCACTCCCCTCGGGACGCCTGTCCCTGGCTGGCAGTGGCTCAGCGTGATGTCCTAAGTGGCTGCTTTTCTTTCGCTTCACACTCATGCTGCTTAGTGTTTTCTGTGCTTATCGGGTGTGTGGTTCACTGTCTGTCATCTGCTCTTGAGACTTCCTAACCAGTGTCCCTGTCCCGCGGGCGTGGAGGGGAGGCTCAGGTGGGCTCCTGGCCCTTGCTCCCTAGTGCCTACAGCTCTCCTCCCTGGGTCTTCACTGGAAGGGCTAATGCTGGGGCTCTCTCCAACCTTTTCCACAAGTGTCTGGTTGACTGAGGAGAGAAAGAACCCGTGAGGTGGTGTGGCCTCCCTGGCGCCTGCAGCCCCAGCTCATGCTGACCTCCACCAGCCCCTTGGCCCTCCTGGCTGAGTTCCTCCTGACTGCGTCTTGCCCTGTCTCCCCAAGGTGGCCCCACGCGGATGTCTCTTCTCTCCCTGCGTGCCGGGTCTCCTTCAGCCTTGGGACAGTGGCTTGCTCTGTGAGGTCAGCTTCCTGGCAGGTTCATGCAAAGAGGTGACTTTGACGTTAGGCTGACTTTCATTGTCAGGGAGGGAAGACATTCCCTCCAGCTCCACAGTCCTGGGGTTAGAGACCCAAGTCTCCAGGATCCTCCTTTGAATAGCACCTGCCAGCGGGTCCGGGCATACTGAATTTGGGGATGTCCACATTCCAGTGGCTGGTAACCTTGGCTGCAGATCAGTTTCATCCGGATTTATAGGCATGAGACCCAGCCTTCGGGGTTTTGGAAAGCTCAACAGGTGAATCCAAGGTGAAGCCAAAGCTGGGAACCTGCAATCGAATCCTGCAACAATCTGTTGTTTGCAATCTGCGCTGGTCACCATGCCTTCCTCTGTAAGGAGCCCTCTTCCAAACCAGTGGCTGTTATTTGCTTTTATCTATCCACGGAACAGAAACAGCAGCAGCTTCCTTGTCACACTTCCCAAAAACGTGCCTCGAAAATGACTCCTACGAGATGAAAAATGGTTTTGATTTCTCTGTTTGGCTGCTGGGACTTAAGCCTGCCAAAGGGACTGCTAATTGGAACCTGGTGTTGTCGGGTTCTCTGGAAACAGAAATAAAATCAGTCTCATGTAGTCTTCCCAATTTGGTGACACATACTCTTTTCTTTCCTTTCCTATTTCCCAGCCCAGCCTTCCATTACAGCGTACCCTTCCTTTCGCACGGCTGCTGTCTGGCATTGACCTCTGCCCCCTCACAAAAGCATCGTGTTTTGGCATTTCATCCTCTCCTTCCTGCCTGAAGAGCCAACAGCTTTAATTTCATTATTGCCCCCAGAAATAGTTACGTTTGTTGGAACAGCTTGAACTAGCTCTCATCTCTGAAAGGAATGTACTCCATTAGGCATCTTCATATTTCAGACGATGCTACTCCAAGCACTCTCTCTCTCTGTTCCAGCCTACAGTCCTCTCTAAGCGCGGATATTCCAGAGGCCAGCAGGCCGTGGTTTCCAGGCGTCTCTGTGGGCACCAGGTGAGGAGCGGGAACATCTTGTGTTTCCTCAGACGGTCGTCCTGGCCTCGCGGACTCTGGCAGAATCTGTCACGCCTCCCGCCTGTCCTGGGGCGGTGCTTCTCAGACGTGTGCTCACGCCCAGTCCCCCGAGGGTCTTCAGATTGCAGAGGGATCAGGTCGAGAGGGCCGCCCGCTCCTCTCAGCAGCCCCAGATGGGGCTGGACATCTCCGAGCATCCAGGCACTAGAGGGGTGAAGTAATAAGTTTCTAGAACTTTTTATCCGCTCAGTTTTCCGAAATTCCCAGCACGGCTGTCAGACCCAAATCTGCGCTTGTGGTGACTGGCCCAGTCGTGTCCAGGTCTTTGCAGCCCCGTGGACGGCGGCCCACCTGGCTCCTCTGTCCCTGAGGTTTCCCAGGCAACAGTACTGGCGTGCGCTTCCATTTCCTTCTTCAGGGGACCTTCCTGACCCAAGGGTCGAACTGTCTCCTGCGTCTTACGCATTGGCAGGTGGCTTCTTTACCACTGAGCTAACAGGAAGGCCCCTGAGGTTCAAATTAGTTTTGTGTGATTTTTTTTCCTGATGGTATCCTGGAGGTTTTCCTGCAGTTCTTTGAGGACAGGCCAAGTGGACACTCAGCATTCATCATCTGAGAAATCAGCGACCTGCCAGGGTTGGAAGAGGGCAGAGGAGGTGAAGAGGCAGGTGGGGTCAGCCCCAGCAGAACTTCCCAGTCCTTCCAACTCTTCCGCAGTGCAGCACCGTCTCTGGGCGGACGCCCTCTGCACAGCCAACCCCGCCGGCCCCACGTGTGGGGGAAGCAGGACAGCTGGCAGCCCCTCCCTCTGCTCCTCCCCCGTCCCTGCCACACCCACCCTGGGAGCCCGGACACTCCCTGAGACCCTGCTAGTCGGCCTGACCTTTGTCAGAGCCCAGGCGCGGCCTGGAGACACGTCCAAGGGAGGTGCCCCTGGCAAAGGGAGCTGACCGTCCCCGTAGGAAGACGAGAGAGGAGTCAGAGAGGCTCTGACTCTCCCTCCGGGCCAGCGCTGGGGACTCTCCAGGTCCATCTTTTCAGGTGGACCAGGCGACATTTCCCGCCCTGAGCTGAGTCTAGAGGCCGTTGGCACCCTGACAGCGATGCCCCACAAGACCCCGCACTCTGCGCCCCTGCAGCCGTCCTTGTGACCAGAAAGCTGTGTGTGTGCGAGTGAGTGTGAGACTCACCGACGCGCTCTGGCTCCCTCTAAGTGCAGCACTTCTGGACATTCACTGAAACAAGCAGATGGATCACCCTGTCCTCTTGTCCTCTGCAATAGAACGGTCGAGAGAAAACTGACTTCCGTTCACCAGCAATTGTCCTTAAACTTTTCCGGGGCCACTTGTCGTTTACTTGGCTTCATGGCCGTGAGCATGAAGTCATCCCCCAAAGGTTCAGGGACCCAGACCACAGTGTGGAATGGACACCGTGCACGCGGACCCCCTCGACTTTCACTTACTCTTCCACCAGCGCCCGCTGAGCCCCCGTGGGCGGTGAGGCGCGCGGCTGGGACCAGCACCTTCGAGGAAGCTCTTGACATGATCCCTTCCAAGAACGTATGACCGAGGAGCTGTGCCAAGGGTCTGAAGGAGGTGGCCCGGCCTCAGCAGGGGTGGTGGGTGAAGGCACCAGGGCGGGGCGAGGACGGGCGCCGAGGCGTCCCAGCCCTCTGGCGAGAAGGCGTCTTCACTGGGAAGGGGCCCTGCGCACTGGTCGTTTGGAGAAGGGAGGCGGGTGCCCCTGGGAGATGACTATGGTCCGAATCCCCTGGATTCTCGTGCGCTGGGCGCGCTGGGCAGCATCTTCCCGTGGCCCCTGACCCCGTGGCGTACCCTCGCGGGGCTAGAGTCCCCGCCCCCGGGTGGTCTCACGCACGGCTGACCTGTGTCCGTGGTGCCCCGGCCTCGGGTCCTCTCGCCGCTGGGCTTTCATCAGGTTTCCGGGTGGAACGGCAGTCAGTTCGTTCCATCTCACACGCAGGCTCGGGAAAGCCCTGTGCGCTCGTCCTCAGAGGACACTGGCCCCTCTGCCCGGCGTGTGCCGATGCCAGCCTCCTCATGTCCCGACATTTGTACGTCTGCTGTGCGTGCGTCTGTTTCCTCTGGGCGCACGTGGGGCGAATTCATCTGGCTTTGATAGGATGGCCCCATGCATGCATTCTGAGTCCCTCAGTCATGTCTGACTCTACGCGACCCTGTGGACTGTAGCCCGCCAGGCTCCTCCATCCGTGGCATTCCCCGGGCAAGAATGCTGGAGTGGGTTGCCATTTCCTTCTCCAGAGGATCTTCCTGACCCAGGCATCACACCCAGGCCTCCTGCGTTGACAGGCAGATTCTCTACCTCTGAGCCCCTGGGAAGCCCTGGATGGTCCCAGTGAACAGGGATTCTTCTGCCTCTTTTCTTGCCGTTTTGTTTCTGTTCTTCTTAGAGGGGCAAGCACAGAATATGCCCTGCTTTATAGAGCGTGGCATTTTACCTGAGTTTTACACTAAATGCTGGAAAAAGCTGATAATGACCAAATGGACGGGTGGCACGTTCTGAAATCAACACTGCAAGCGCCTTTCCTCCATCAGCTCAGAAATCCTCCCAATTGGAGATACAGGGTGAGGAGGACACGATCCCTGTGGGTGAAGGTTTAGGAAGGGGGTCCTTTCTGGGATTGCTCTCCTGGGCTCTTTCCTCCACTGGTCAAAACCCTGATATAAAGATGGTGCCTTCCGGTTTGTTTGCTGAATGCATTCACAGAAACACTCTCTGGGATGCAGCCCTGTGAGCTGGGCGGTTAGGGCAGCCCTGCCATGGCCCAGGGCGGCGAGCAGGCAGGAGAGAGGGAAGGGTTCTGAACGCACACTCACGGGGATGCCCACTGCTGGAGGGGCTGCGGATCGCGGCAGGTGAGCAGGCCCAGCACAGGGGCACGGCTCCGGTGCCCGCCAGCATCCCTCCCTCCATGGCCTTCTGCGTGGATACTCTGTGGGGCCCTACTGTACCAGCAAGGAAGTGGGCGAGCCTCTGGCTGGCAGAGCGCTCACCCTGTGTCTCTCACGATTCTCAGCCGCCCATCACTTGAAACCACTCAGGGAACCCCGAAGGAGACTCAGCCACATCCTACTCATAAAATATCATTATTTGCAGTCAACAAAGGAAAACACACACACTGGCCTGCACCAGAGTGAAAAGCTTGTGTGCGTGAAAGGACTCGCTCTCCCAGAGTGAAAGGCGGCCCACAGGACGGGAGGAAAGACTTGCAAATCGGGTATCGGGTAAGGGGTTAGTGATCAGAACGCACGTTTTGTTGCCTTCCTTTGGTTCCACTTTGCACACACTGTGTTTTTACAAATTGAAGGTTTGTGGCGACCCTGCATTGTCGGGTGATGGTTAGCATTCTTTAGCAATAAAGTATTTTAAATTAAGGTCTGGGCACTGCTCTTTAGACATAATGCTATTGTACACTTAACAGACTACGGTGCCATGTAAACATCACTTTTGTATTCAGGGGAAAACAAACAAAAAAAACCTCCTGTAACTTGTTTTCCAGTGGTATTTGATTTATTTAGTCATCTGGAACTGAACCCAAATTATCTCCAGCGTGTGCCTGTACCGAAAAGAAATTATAGTTACAAACAAATGTTGATACACCAGTGTCCCTGGGGCATTGTTTACAGAGGCCAAAAGAGAGGAAAAAACCCAGATGTCCATGAACAGAGGAGCAAATAAACAGAAGGTGGAATGTATATCCACACAATGGAACAGTATTCGGCCGTGCAAAGGGATGAAATTGCAACACATGCTCCACATGGATGAGCCCTGAAGACATGACGCTCCGAGAGACAAGCCAGGCGCAGAAAGGCGAATGTCATGTGATCCCACTGACAGGAAGCACCTGGAACCGTCAGCTTCGTGGCAGAAAGTAGGGCCGTGGTGACCAGGGCAGGGAGGGTCTAATGGGGCAGACCTTCAGTTGGGAAGATGGAAAGGTTCTGGAGCTGATGCTGGTGGTGGCTACCCAGCAGTTAACGTGCTCACTGCCTCTGAGCTGTGCCCTTAGAAATGGTTGTGAGGTATCTTTTACATTACCTATCTTTTATGTCGCATATATTTTGCTACAGTAAAAAAGTGACACGTCAGGAGAGCTGGTGCTGGGTGTCAGGAACACTGTGTCCACCAAGACGTCCTCTCCGGCCTTGCAGGCCTTTCTCTGGGTGACTGTGACTCCTTGGTTGTTAAAAATTAAAAACGGAGGACATGGGATAAAGAGGATTCTGAGGGTGTTTTGCTCAGATTCTGTCCTAAGATATTCTAAGAGTTGTCTCAGATGTGGAATATTGCTTTTGGTTTGGAAAGCATATAAGTGATGATGGGATCTTGGGTTGGCAGGGACTCAGGAGGTCACCACCTCGTCCCCGCCTGCAGAGGTCACCATCTTGCCCCTGTTTGCAGATACTGTCTCACTTACATTACCCGAGGTGGATGACAATCTATCTTCTTATGAAAAACTCTCTTCATATTCCATTTCAATTTTACGCATTTCACTGACATGAGACTCCTCTTCATAGATAACCTCAAACAGTCACTCTGATCAGAAGAAATTCAGAGCGCCCACGTGACAATGCCCTGACTTGGGCACGGCGGGGCCCAGAAGCAGATGGTAGCCAGCGAATGAGGCCACTGTCCTCACGCCTCACGGTCCTGGGGAGGGGCTGGTTCATCCCGAGCATCGTCTGAGGCCTACTTTGACCCCGCGGACCGAGGGGGCCTCCAGGCAGCCATTGTCCAGTACAGAGCACGGATGAGATGTGAAGACCAAGAATCACCTCCCGGCCGCCCCCTCCCCAGGCGTGGAATCCCATTTCCTCTCTCACTTCATCCGGGCATCATTTTCCAACCGTCCAGTCCTCTTTGAACCCTCTGCCATGAGCCCTAAGCATTCCCACAGGCTCCTGTTGCCCATACCTTAGAAACAAGCATGGTTTCCTGGAAAGACTCCGTGGAGTTTAAAAGCAGTGGGATGAAGGCCTATGTCGCACAGCCATTAAAATGGAGGCACTGCTTCTTTCCGGTAAACAGAACACTTGCAGAGTGTGCTGGGTGGACAGACCCATCTTCCATTCCCGAAGCCCCTCCTCTGCAGGAGAGCTCAGAAGCCAGTGTTAGGAGGCGGTCAGTCTCCAGTTGGGAAACCTCCTGCGATGCACAGTGTCGCAAAGATACCTCTAGTGCACAGACCTTAGCAACTCAGGTTTCTGGCAAATTCCAGTTTTCCGTGTGTGTGTGTGTGTGTGTGTGTGCACGCGTGTGTGCGCGTGCGCTCAGTCACTTTAGGCAAGTTTGACTCTTTGCGACCAGGCTCCTCTGTCCATGGAATTCTCCAGGCAAGAACGCTGGAGTGGGCTGCCATTTCCCCCTCCAGGGGATCCTCCCGACGCAGGGGTTGAACCCGCGTCTCCTGTGTCTCCTGCATTGCGGGTGGACTCTTTACCCCCTGAGCCACCTGGGAAACCCAACATCTGTTTACATTATTTTATTATCTGGTCGCTGAGCAAACAACGTTTGTCTGGGGCAAGAACTGACACAATGAGCAATGGTTTATCAGGTCATTTTCTCATTTTATTTGTTGCTCCACCGACGCCTACTCCCTCTGATCCATCTGTCAATTTGCTTAGAAGATTCCCTTATGTGTCATTTGAGACAGATTCCTCTAGATGAGGAACCTGGAGCTTAGGAGGTCGTTTTCCTAAACAAGTCAAACTCAAATCCTTGTCTTTGGTCTCCAAATACATGACATCATGATAGAGCCAGTGTGTGCAAGAATTCACATAGGTCACAGACACAGAATTACTTTCCAGAAAACGATGCTTGTTTCCAAGGGATGGGGGGAGTGAGACGAAGCCTGGACTGACGGGGGAAGACCGACCAGGGTCCGGTCCATCCGGGGGCTTCTGAGTGTGGAGCTGGTATTGCTCCGTGACTCGCCCGGGCTCATCGGAGGGTGCTGAGTACCGGCAGGAAACCCAGCGGAGTGGGCATCGGTGCAAAGGTTGACTTAAACGCTATTATAACGTGCAGGCCCTGGCCGAGCTGTTTAATCTGTCGCTGCTGTCTGTCACGTTGCAGAAAGCAGCTGCACTGCCGATCCGCAGGGCGGGGCTGCTCCCTGGGTGATAACTGACCGCGTTGGTACTTCTATTCACGGGTTTTTGTAAAAGTGGGTTGTGTCCAAGTACAGCATTTGATTGTGCTCACAAATGCGATAATCAGGTTTGGCTGTACAACAAAGTGCCTCCCACGAGTGGCCTGGTGGCCCAACCTGCTGGGCGCCTGTAGCCGTGGAAAACCCCGGGCCTCCGTCCCCAGACCGCTGTGTTTGTTGTGCGAGACGGCGTCCACTGTGCCCACTGGAATTGTTTGTTCCGAAAGAAAGTTCTACATGACAAGCCGCACAAGGAGAACATTTTGCTCCCTGCATTTCCTTCCCTCCCTGCGTCAGTGCTGGAGTTTGAGCGTGGGAGGTGGGAGCCCCTCCAAATCCCGGAGAAAGGCCTTTCCAGGCTGGGCTCCTAAGGTCTGCGTGCGAGCTTGTCCCGTTCTCAGCTGGGCAACCACTGAGCCCCAGCCGTCCAGGGGAGACACCCCACGGGAGAACCCCCAGGGGAGACCTGGGTCCTGGCGGGGCAACGCCCCACTGTCCTGCATCTGACCAGCCCCAGGGACGTCTTCGCAGCTCAGGGCACCTGCCCTCCTTCCTTGGGACTCAGACTCTCGCTGGAGCAGAGGCCCTGGGACTCGAGGCTGGCCTTGGGGTGGAGGGTGCTGGGCAGACGTGGGTACGGCTCCGCTTCTGTTGCTTCTGAAAGTTTGAAAGCCCTTCAGTCTCCTTCCTCCTCATGTCCTCTGATGTCTCCATCTGTGATGCCTGCGGGCTCAGTCGTGTCCGACTCTCCGAGACCCCTGGACTGTCGTCCGCCAGGCTCCTCTGTCCATGGGCCTCTCCAGTCAAGAACGAAGGAGTGGGTAGCCATCCCCTTCTCCACGAGAGCTTCCCAACTTAGAACCAAACCCGGTTCTACGCCTCCTGCATTGCAGGTGGGTTCTTTAGGGCTGGGCCACCTGAGAGGCCTCCATCTGTGGAAAGATGCTAGTATTACCCACCACGTGGGTTTACTGTGAGTTTCTGAAAGGGGTCCCGCAAAGCCATTGCCTCTCAAAACAGCCGCACCAATGTCACGGGCGGTTCTCACCTTTATAGTGTTTATTACGTCTTTCTTCCCTGGCGGCTCAGCTGGTAAAGAATCCGTCCGCAATGCAGGAGACCTGGATTCAATCCCTGGTTTGGGAAGATCCCCTGGAGAAGGGAAAGGCTGCCCACTCTGTTTTGGCCTGGAGAATCCCATGGACTGTATAGGCCCTTGGGTCACAAAGAGTCAGACATGACTGAGCGGCTTTCACTTAACTTCATATCTTTCTTCCTTAGGCTTTGAATCTTGGAAGTCCAGTTTTCAAGGTAAAACACAGCAGAACACTGTGATTGAAGTGGGTTATGTGTAAAGAGCTGGGCTTAGTTCTCTGCCCTTGACCTTGTGGGCGGTAGGGTGACTGTGTCTGTAGACGCCGGTGTCTGCTTTAGACTGGCCTTGAGTGTTGGGGCTGGGGGGATCTTGGGGATTTTCAGGAGGTGACTGATGGGCGTAATCTCCACCCTGCCTCTTGCTTTGCCCCGGGGGCCTGCGAGCTGCTGCTGCCTCCATCGATGCTCAGGTAGGTAAAACGCTGCGATCCCCGAGCACTCTCTGTCTGCAGGAACATCTGAGAAAGCCGAGGGTGAATTGGGGGTAGTCAGAGTGCAGCCTCCAGCTCGGGGGCCGCTCACCAGGGAGCGCAGAATGCAGAGCCTTCTAGGCAGTTGATCTGCCGTCTCTATTTCTATGACTCCCATCACCATGGAATCTCAGATCCCAGCAGGCGCGGGCTAAAAACAGAAGCCACCGGGGGCGGGGGGGCGTGCCCCTCCTGACTCGATCGCCGGGAGTTCTGTTCTTCTGGGGACAAAGTAGGAGCAGAGAGTGACTCCCTCCTTCCAGGCACCGGAGGAGGCCCGGCCTCCAGGCGGCGGGCCGGGCTGCTTCTGACTGGCGTGTCAGCCTCCAGGGGGGCGCGCTGGTCCAGGGGGCCGCAGCTGGTGCCCGGCTCGGGCCTGGGTGCCCGGAGGTCCCGCTGGTGCACGCCACGCGAGTGGCGGGGGGTCGGGGAGGTCAGCCAGGAGCCAGAGGCGGTGCTGGGGCTGGGGTGGCAGCAGGGGGCGGGGTGCACGCACGGCCCTGTCCTCTGGGGAGAGCAGGCCCGTCTGCAGGCAGGACTGGGCAGGTGGCGTCCCTGCAGGAGCGCCGTGGGGCCCTGGGCGTCCTGGAGGCTGAGAGCAGAGAGCAGCGTGAGCCAGGGTGACCAGCAGATGTGGGCAGGATACTGGGGGGACGAAGTGACCCGAGAACCAGGTGGGCACCTGTGGCCTTGTGGAGGGGCCTGGGGCAGGTGGACAGCCCCCCGCCAACCCTACTCAGGGCTTGTTGTCCCATGGACACTTAGGAGCTCAGGCCATGTCCCCAAACAGCAAGTAAGGGAGCTTCTGGAGGCATCCACCAGGCCAGCAGGGCAACATGGGTCCAGAAGGCCTCGCCCAGAGACATCACTGACCGGAGGCTTTCAGTGTCTTAGGTGTGGGCCTTCTCCCGGGACATGAGGGCCTTTTGGCCATTGGTCAGCGTTCGGTCCCAACAGTTATGCCTTTTCCACAGCCCACGAACTCAGCGACATTCATAGCTTAGTTCTCTCCTGGGAAAAGGACCGCCTCTCTGCAGAGCTGTATTTCAGATTTTTTCATCATATACAAGGTGTTTTCCGATCCATGGTTTCTGATTCCGTGGCACAGGGCTGGCGGGGGGTGGGTAGCGGGTGTTTTAGCCGCTGACAGTGCAGACCAGGAGCCGGCGCGTGGGCGCCGCTGGCGGGCGGGAGCTGCTGCCGGAGCAGAGTGTTCAGTGTAGAGCTGAGGGAGGTCAGGGCTGAGACCCCCCGAGCCCGCCCCCCACTCTGCAGGCTCCGCTGGAGGCCGCGCGTCCGGACCACGCACTCTGTGATTGCCCTGGCCCCTCCCTTCACTCCTCCCACGCCCCGGTGTGGCTCCCGGCGTGGAGTTGAGCCCGTCTTTACTGGCCTGTTGTTGTTCAGCCACTCACACATTAATAGTTGTAATGATTTTATTGTCGCTCTTCGCTTGCTACATCGTGTCCGACTCTTTGAGACCCCGTGGACCACAGCACACCAGGCTTCCCCGTCCTTCCTTCACCATCTCCCAGAGCTTGCTCAAACTCATGTCCATTGAGTCGGTGATGCCATCCAACCATCTCATGCTCTGTCGTCCCCTTCTCCTCCCACCCTCCATCTTCCCCAGCGTCAGTGATGGGCGCTAAGATCATTTATATATTATACTTTTAAGATAGGAGGATTTATTACCTGGAAGAGCCCAGCGTTGAGTGATCATGTTTCCTCCAGGTTTCCGGGCCTGGGGCTGTTGCTTTTCTTTCGGGCAGCCGGTGGCTCTTCCCGTCTGGATGGTGACTCGGGTCAGGAGTCTGTGGGAAGCCATACCTTCTGGGCAAAGCTTCCTAAGAAGGAGCTGCACTGAGTCGGGCTGTGGAAGCCACCTGAGTACACTTGTAGGGTGAGAGCCGGCCACGCCAGCCGGCTCTGGGACGCTTACCTGGTCCCTGAGGCTTGAGCCATGTCCCCTGGAGTGCTGGAGCTCGAGTCTCCCGGGGCTTGTGAGTGTGAGCGTGCCTGGAGGAGGTCTGGGGGACAGCGAGTGCGGATGCGGCCTTGGGGCGGCCCTAAGCCAACGTGACCGGTGTCCGTAGGAAGAGGGAGAGCTGGACAGACAGACTCAGACAGAGGCGACGAGAAGACGCGGGCAGAAGGTGGTCACCTGCGGGCCCAGGGGTGTCTGGGCGCCCCTCCCAGGAGCGCCCAGGAGCAGGGTCTCCGCCACAGCTCCCGCGGAGCCCACCCTGCTGACGCCCCAGCCTTGCACTTCCGGCCTCCAGGCTGTGGGAAAGCGCGTTTCCGCGACTTAAAGCTGCGCTTTCAGTACAGAAATGAGTCCCCTGACTGCTGGAGTCAGTGGCACAGACCGGGCTGGCAGCAAGCCAGCTGACCCCTGGGTCGCGGAGAACATCTCACACCCCTTCGCCAAGACGCCCAGGGACGTGAACTTCTAACAACTCTCTCCTGGAGACGCCAGGTTCAGGAGGTGGGGTTTGTCTCTGGGAGAAACGACTGCGTTTAACATGCTGCCTCTCTGGTCCCACCGGCGTCTCTGAGATGGTTTCAGGAAATCCAGGGGCAGACCGGGGAAGCTCCTGTCAATAAGGACGGAGTGGCAGCCTTCACTTCATCTTAAATTTCTGAGCTTTCGTCACGTCCGGTGTGAGGAAAGCTTTTCATCAAATTTGTCCGTTTTTCTGCCTTTTGTTCGGGCTCTGTTAAAGTGCTCAGCTCGGATCACTTTCAGTTTCATCGCTTGGAAAAACCCCGATAATTAGATTTAAATCATAAAATATGCTAATGAATGCAGATAGACGCAGGATAGAGCTTTCAAAGGCAACCTAATGGGTTCTTCGCCGCAGGAACAATGCACAGCCACGCGGGTGTTGGCTTATCTATTCTCGAAGGTTATGTAAGAGGAGCCCAGAGCCGCCAGGCCGGAGAGCAGCGGGCACATGGTGACCCTTCGCTCCCAGATGCCCTCTGGGCATGTCCGGCCGTGTGCCCAAGCCATTTTGTGATGCTGGGCCTCATTTCTGCACCCGGGGGTGTCTGCTCCCTGGAGGCAATGTGTCATGTGCTGCGGGGGAATCTTGGGGTCTCAGCGGGGCCCTGCCCTCAGGGGACCACTCTCAGGGGACAAAGACAACGGACATGGAAGAACCACCCGCTGGGTTACAGCGGCTCCTGCCCGCCCGGAGCAGAGGGGCGTGTGTGTGGGGAGATGCTGAACCCACAGGACAGTCTCCTCCTGGGAGAGCAGACACCAGCCCCACCAGGGAACCAACGGCCAAGCGTGCGTGGCCTCGCGGGCTGCCCGTCCGCCCACGTGGCCCAACTCTGGAAACCCGCCAGCCTTGCAGAGGAGCCCCCCGCTGCGGCCCAGGAAGGTCTCTGGGAGGAGCAGGTGGATGGCGGGGCGGGCAGGGGCCGCGGGTGCTCTGCACCTCTCTCCAGACTCAGGAGGCCTGGGACCTCGGCGTGGGGGCGGCGGGGGGCTCCAGGCCAAAGCCACAGCCGCCAGCGCCTCATGTCAGAAGGTGGGGTTTTAGGGAGCCTCTCGTGGGGGGCTGAAGACGAGGACACTCGGCCCATCAGGAGGGCAGGGGCTCGGACATGCGAGGCCAGCAGCAGACGGGCCGACACGGGTCCCAGGAAGCTCCAAGTCTAGATCCATTTCCTCCCCAGGGGGAGAAGGAAGGACAGCGGTCAGCTCCAGCTCTGAGACCGGGCCGGCCTCGCCCAGAGGGGCCTGTGGGTGCAAACAGGTCTAACTCCTGATGCGCAAGGAAGGGGAGTCAAGGAACTGAAGCTGAAACTCCAACACCTTCCAAAGTGTGAGGCCTGGCCCTGAGCTCCCGATAAAAATCTCATCCCCGCACCTGCCCACCTGGGCCTCCTCCATCTCTGATACATTCTAGCGGATGCTGGTTCTGTGTCCAGCAGAACAGAAAGCCATGGCTCATTCTCCAGCCCTTCCAATTAGAGCATGGCGTCCATGAGGGATGAAGGCTTGGCTCTGCACCAGGCAGACCCAAGTGCTTGGAAGAGAGTGTAGGCTCCGTGTGCTTGTGGACGGAAGGGGGGAAGGAAGGAAGGAGTGAATAGAGAGAGATTTGGGTCCCGCTGCAGACAATGCCCTTGGTAGGGGGCCCACCCAGAGAGAACCGCACGGTGGTCTGGCTCTGATCGCATCGAGCTGGGTTTCCACATCCCAGGACCCGGGGCAGATAGCCTCATTTCCTGCTTCTTCCTTACGTGGTTGTGTTGGGGGCAGCCCAGCAGGCTTGTTGAAACTATCAGCTGTCTACTGAACCCCTTTAATGCAGCACATTTCCTTCAGCAAATGGGGCCTCAGCACAGCAAACCTAAGCCCAGCCCTCGGGGGTCCCGGCCTTGTTATCGAGTGGCTGCCCCTGTAGGATGAGAAGGAGAGACTTCAGAAAGCCAGCTGCACTAATCCTAGTCCGGGGCCTCGTCACGCTTTTCTCACTTTAAATCAGAAACTAGCAGCGAGTACTCTTATGTCTTCTAAGCAGACTTTCCCTCTGCTCCTTTAGTGAGTACGGTCTCACCTCACCGTGACCACACTCGGCAGGGCTGCAGTCACCGTGAGATGAACGTGAGGCCCCCGAGGGCATACCTCACCGCCCACCCGCTCCTCGGACCCTTGGACGAGGGAGGGGATGAGTCAAAGAAAGTACCAGCTGATGACCGTGCCCTGGAGCTGAAAGCTGTTGCCCACAGAGTCTGCAGAACCCGAGCCCTCAAATGCCTGTCCTGCCTCTTAGTTCAGAGGCCCCCAAGTCACTTTGCGTCCCGCGATAGAACAGTGGAAGCTTCCATGTTCGAGCATCCCTGTGATTGTCTGAAGGGCTGTTCTGTTTCTCTGTTGAGATTTAATTATCTGCTGCAAAACAGCATCTGTGAATGAGTGTTGCCCAACTCGTGCTGGAATAGAAACAATCAAATATTTGGTAGCCAGAAGCCAAGTGGTGCTGGGTACACCAAACACGCAGCCTTCCGCTCTGGCTCTCGGGAAACCAAACAGGAGGAACGAGGGGGCCTGAAAACGAGACCCGCGGTGGCGCTGGGTGGCCTCAGTCACTGTACACATGGTCAGCAGCTCTGCCGATGGAGCCTGTGCATGTGCGCACACACACACATGCACGCACGAACACGCGCGTGCACACGCACACACACGTGTACACACACGCACACGCATGGTCAGCAGCTCTGCCGATGGAGCCCGTGCATGTGCACACACGCACAGGCACACACGTACACGTGCATGCACACGCGCACACACATGTACACACGCGTGCACACATGCATGTACGCACACGCACACGCATGCACACACACATGTACACACGCATGCACACACATGGTCAGCAGCTCTGCCGATGGAGCCCGTGCATGTGCGCACACGCACGCACACACATGGTCAGCAGCTCTGCCGATGGAGCCCGTGCATGTGCGCGCACACACACGCACACACGTACACACTCCTGCGCACACACACGCATGTACACACACGCGCGCACGCACACGCACGTACACACATGCACGCATGCATGCAGGTGCACACGTGTGTGCACATACACACGTGCACACACACACGGTCCAGCATGGAGCGTCCGAGTTCTGGTGCCTGCAACCTGACCTCAGAGTCACTCGCCCCTGGAGCCACGTCCCTCCACCTTCGCCCCACACAGGAGGGCTTCTGAAACCCGGCTGTGCTTGCTTCCATCCTGAGGAAGCATCTGGATTTCTCTGTAACTCTTGGCATGCCTCCTTTGTCTTTTGTCTGTTTGTGTTACTTGATACAGGCATATACATGCCCCGCTTTTAAAAATTTATGATTTTCGTATTGACGTATGTTTGACGTATACCCTTGTGTAAGTTTAAAGTTTACGTGGTGACTTGCTGTGTTCACATATTGCAGTCCGATGGCCACTGAAGCGTTAGCTGGTGCCTCTCATGCCCGATGCATGATGATAGAAAGGAAAATGGTGGTCACCGGAGCCTCAGGGTGCAGGAAGAGACGTGCTTAAGGGCGCATGTTTGCGACTAGGAGGTCAATGCATCCTGAGCCCTCGTGCCCACTGGAGCACTTTCCGGCAGCAGTACTGGACATGTGTGTGCGTGGCCGGTCCCTCTGCCCGGCACCCACACGTCTCCTTGGAGATGGCGTCTTTGAGCCCCAAGGCTCTGCTTCATCTGGACGTCTCCGGGTTCCTGCAGTGTGTGGGGCCCTCCCAGCAGCCCTGTGGGCGTGAGGCTCGCACGTCCCCTCTGAGGCCGCCCTGCAGGGGCCAGCTCCGCCTCGGGAAGGGCAGTGCTTCTCCCGTGGGGGTCCCACTAGCGCAGCCACCCCCGAGCGGGTTTCCCACCCCCGTGTGTCAGCTTGTCTGAAGCCAGAGAGCAACACCAGGAAAAGCGAGTCGCTCAACACCCAGACTTAAAGAGTCACGCTTCGGAGCGTGAGCTGCGGCACAGAACCCGGCCACACGGCGGAGACGTGGCTCCAGTGTGCCCAGCGTCTCCCCCTTCAAAGTTCAGCAGACAATCAGACTGAAACCCCCCAACCCTCAACCCCTGAAACACCCCCAACTCTCAACCCCTGAAACCCCCCAACCCTCAACCCCTGAAATGTCCTAACCCTTAACCCCTGAAACCCCCTAACCCTCAACCCCTGAAACCCCCAATGCTCAACCCCTGAAACACCCCCAACACTAAACCCCTGAAACC
>SJYQ01104660.1:132645-221288 GCA_006410935.1 Redunca redunca | reverse complement strand
CCCTGAAACCCCGTAACCCTCACCCCCCGAAACCCCCCTAACTACCACGTGAAGCACAGGACTGGATCTTCGGATGAACTGGTTTTCTCGTCTACTTCACGGTGACTAACTGCACTGGGGAGTATGAACATGGTGGGCTTTGGTTTCCAATGTACAGATCTTAAAAGAAGGAAATAGAGGTAGGTGAGTGCGAAGGAGGGAAGGATGGGAGGAAGGGAGGGCCGCCTGGGAGGCCAGAGACAGTGGCAGCTGAGAAGGGACGGAGCGGACAAAAGCGAGACGAACTGGCGAAAGCAGAAGGCAGCGCGTCAGAGGCACGTGTGGCCGAGCAGCTGCGGCGGACAGGATGGGCTCTAGACCCCCACGAACACAGGAGGACCCCTTCTTGGAGGAGGGGCCACTTCCCGGGTGCTGCGCATTTGGCGCTGGCCATCGCGGTTGCAGGCTCTTGGCGGGCGGCAGGGAGACTGCGCTGGGGCTTCCGCTGCAGGGGCGCGTCAAGGACCGCAGGCGGCCGGCCGCTCTTTTCTGGAGGAGCCGCAAATGGAGGCTCCCTTCCCGCTCCCCGGGCGTCCAAGCCCCTGCCCACTCTGCTCCCGCAGGAGGACCGGGACCCAGAATCCTCGTCGCTGGAGACCAGTGGGCAGGCGTGGTGGCCCCTCGCCCACACGAGCGGCCAGACCCTGCGCTGATGAGGGTCAGTATCCCGAAGGGGCGCAATTAGTGTACAAATCAAATACAGATCGAGGTCCGCCACTCTCCCAATGGGAGTCTCTGACCGCCTCCTGCCTCGGCACAGGAGCTCCCCTGCCACCCCAGCCTCAGCCTGCGCGCCCTCTGTTTGCATGACACGCCTCAATCAGAGGGCTCCAAGCTGCGAGCACAGACGCAGCGTGGCCCTGCCCACGGTGCAGCGGCGCCGGCCGGCATCCTCCTGTGGTTTAGCGCTCGCTCCCCGGTTGCTGGTCTGATGTCTTTCACCCGCTGGTGACATGTCTGATCTCTGTCTCCATCTCCATGTCCATTCACAGCCACCGTGTGCCTGTCACACTTTCAGCCACCTGCCCTTTCGAAATTTCTATCCCTCATCTCAGTCTCTTTCCTTTCTCCCTCCTCAACTGTGTTCCCCACTTACCGACTCGGAACCGTCCCTTTGAGTGACACGGACCCCTCACCTCCCCTTTTGTCTGCTTGCCCCAACAAGCGAATTTCATCGCTCGTGTCCTCCCCTCTGCAAGCGTCTTCTCCCCTGGACTGGACCGGCCCTGCCCGCCCTGCCGTCCCTGCAGACCGTCAGCGTCCCACGTGTCTGTTTTGCTCCCGGTGGACCCTGTTGTTTGCCCGTGTCATCCACCTCGAGGGCACTGAGTTTCCAGATGAGCGATTTATGATCCAAGGACGTGGCCTCCCAAGTCTAGTCTCTCCTACTTTCTTCTCTTTTGCGTCTTCAAAACAAACCGACGGGAGAGTTTATGACGCCGCATGCTGTGTGATAAGCACTGAGCAAGACGTCCTCGGAGCACTGCGTTGTCCGTTGTCTCTCACCAGGTCCTCTTTCCCTCGGAGGAGGCAGTGGCGCCTGCTCCAGCGCTCCTGCCTGGAGAATCCCATGGACGGAGGAGCCTGGTGGGCTGCAGTCCATGGGGTCGCTGAGGGTCAGACACGACTGAGCGACTTTACTTTCACTTTTCACTCTCATGCATTGGAGAAGGAAATGGCAACCGACTCCAGTGTTCCCGCCTGGAGGATCCCGGGGACGGGGGAGCCTGGCGGGCTGCCATCTACGGGGTCCCACAGAGTCGGACACGACTGAAGCAACTTAGCAGCAGCAGCGGCAGCAGCATCTTTCCCTAAGGTGACTCTTAAGCTGCCTCAAGAACACCACTGAGGGACTTTCTTGGTGGTCCAGTACTTAAGACTTCACCTTCCAATGTGGGGCGTGTGGGTTCAATTCCTGGTCAGAGAGCTAAGACAGTACATGCCTCTTGGCCAAAAAACCAAAACATGAAACAGAATCAATATAGTAACAAATGCAATGAAGAAAAAAAATCTTGAAAAAGAACACCAGCGTATAGTAACAAATGCAATGAAGAAAAAAAACCTTGAAAAAGAGCACCAGTGAGCGGACGCCTGAAGCTTGGCTCCGGTGTGCTGCTCCCCGTGTGCGTTTCTCTGAGTGCACATCTTTTCGGGCCGGAAGCCCCAAAGCCCTTTGTATCCACTAGGAAATAAACAAGCCCCTGTTCCTTGTCGTCCTCGTGAAGCCCTGGATGTACAGTGTGCGTGCGGTCTCTCCTGGCAGCCTCAGCCTGCAGTCTCCCCGCCCTCTTCCTGCGGGCTCGGGGGTGGGTGCGCCTGCCCCTCCGCAGGCACTCGCTTCTGGATCTCCCGTGTCGACGGGATCCCGGGTTCCTCACCATCCTCGCTCCTCCCCGGGGAGATGTGTGCCTGCCCTCCGGGTTCCAGCCCCCTTCGTGAACAATGAGAGAAAATACTAATTGATTTTTTTTTTAAGGAATTAATTATCACAGTCATGTTCCAGAGTCCACGTTGTTTGTCGGTGACCTCCGACTCCCTCAAGTTGCATTGAATTGCATAATTTATCTTAATACTTCCTGGAGCCTCCCTTTCATTTCTGAGCCTGGCTTTCTCACCTATTTTTTTAAAAAAAACTTTTAAACTTCGGTGTGAGATAATCTCGTTCCGCTCTGCCCTGGCGCTCTATCATGCAGGGACTTCTCTCTTAGCATTCGTCGTCTCTGTCCTTCCTTCTGCCCTGTGATAACAACACTTAGCATTTATATAGTGCCTTTCCTCCTCGAAGTGCTGCACAAACTTACAGAGGTTTAATTGTCTTGCCCTCTCGGGCGCTGCTGGATTACCTACAGGAGGCCCGGCCGCTGCATCCGAGGCTCAGGCAGGGCGCTCGCGGGCCCCACAGGCATCACCATGGGCCCCCCATTAATTCCGCAGGCAGGGCCTTCTCCGGGCCGAGCGAGCGAGCCGTGCCCTGCAGAGGTGGCTGTGGAGCGTGCTCTCGCAGCTCAGCCCATCTCAGCTCTAATCGATTTCTAAACCCGCAGCCCGCGGCCGCCCTGGGGAACGTGGCGCATTGCACACAAGGGCAGGGAAGGGGCCCGGTGCTCACACGCTGGCTGGGTCACTGCAGCGGTCAGGCCCACGGGGAAGCCAGCTTCCTGGGGGAGGCTGGCCACGACGCGGGGCGGCAGCGTGTGCGAGGTGACCGGCAAATGGTCCATCGAAGCGAGGCGTTCAAGGCCCTGCAGAAGGGGCTGCCGGCCGGCAAACATCTGAGACTGTTTAGAGTTGTTACTGCAGATAAAGACGTGCTGAGAGCACTCAATGACTTGTCTTATAAGAAACACCAAGCCGACGTCACAGTCAGACGTGAAGTGAGAGCCTCGTTACTGGGCTTCTTCCATCTGTGCTTTCTCTAGACAAACTTTATTGAAAGAAGCCGCATACCAGAATCTTATGACATTTTCCACCCAAAGACGGTCTCACCCAGCCCCCAGAGACCATATTCTCTTCAGATTTTGTCTTCATTTCTATTTCTTTCCTTTTTAAACCTCGAAAATTAGTGTCAATATATAACCAAACTGCAGAGAAAACAGTTTCTAGTGGCTGCCCTTAATAATCACTGACTCAATATGGCCCTGAGTTTGAGCAAACTCTGCGATGCTGAGGGGCGGGGAGGCCTGTAGTTCTGAGCCCGTGGGGTCTCAGAGAGCCGGACACGAGGAGCGGCTGGGCGGCAGCAGGGGCTCTTAATGGCACTTCTTGAGCTAATTATTTAAGGAAGAAAAAAAAGCAAAGTCGATCTGGTAATCCACGAGCTCAGCCCCAGTTCACTGGGGGCTTTTATTCTTCAGGTCAGTCCAGTCGCTCAGTGGTGTCCGACTCTCTGCGACCCCATGGACTGCGGCACGCCAGGCCTCCCTGTCCATCAGCAACTCCCGGAGCTTATTCAAACTCATGTCCATTGAGTCCGTGATGCCATCCAACCATCTCATCCTCTGTCGTCCCCTTCTCCTCCTGCCTTCAATCTTTCCTCTCATCAGGGTCTTTTCAAATGCATCAGCTCTTCACATCAGGTGGCCAAAGTATTGGAGTTTCAGCTTCAGCATCAATTCTTCCAATGAACACTCAGGACTAATCTCCTTTAGGATGGACTGGTTGGATCTCCTTGCAGTCCAAGGGACTCTCAAGACTCTTCTCCAAAACCACAGTTCAAAAGCATCAATTCTTCAGTGCTCAGCTTTCTTTGTAGTCCAACTCTCACATCTGTACGTGACTACTGGATAAACCATAGCTTGGCTGGATGGACCTTTGTTGGCAAAAAGTGTCTCCACTTTTTAATATCTGTCTAGGTTGGTCATAGCTTTTCTTCCAAGGAGCAAGCATCTTTTAATTTCATGGCTGCAGTCACCATCTGCAGTGATTTTGGAGCCCAAAAAATAAAGTCTCTCACTGTTTCCACTGTTTCCCCCATCTGTTTGCCATGAAGTGATGGGATCAGATGCCATGATCTTCGTTTTCTGAATGTTGAGTTTTAAGCCAACTTCTTCAATCTCCTCTTTCACTTTCATCAAGAGGCTCTTTAGTTCTTCTTCACTTTCTGCCATAAGGGTGGTGTCATCTGCATATCTGAGGTGATTGATCTTTCTCCCAGCAATCTTGAAGCTTATGCTTCATCTAGCCCAGCGTTTCTCATGATGTACTCTGCATATAAGTTAAAAAAGCAGGGTGACAGTATACAGCCTTGGCGGACTCCTTTTCCTATTTGGATCCAGTCTGTTGCTCCATGTCCGGTTCTAACTGTGGCTTCCTGACCTGCATACAGGTTTCTCAAGAGGCGGGTCAGGTGGTCTGGTGTTCCCACCTCTTGAAGAATTTCCCACGGATTGTTGTGATCCACACAGGCAGAGGCTTCAGTCAAACCTGATGCGAAAAATACCAAATGCGCCCACAGTCAGTGAAGCAGAAGTAGATGCTCCTCTGGGGCTCCCGGTTTTATGATGGTCCAGCGGATGTTGGCAATTTGACCTCTGGTTCCTCTGCCTTTTCTACTTCCAGCTTGAACATCTGGAAGTTCACAGTTCACGTGCTGTTGAAGCTTGGCCTGGAGAATTCTGAGCATTACTTTGCTAGCATGCGAGATGGGTGCAATTGTGCGGTAGTTTGAACGTTCTTTGGCATTGCCTTTCTTTCTTTATTCTTATGTAGAGTACAATATATTGATGAGAATATTGATAACTCTGAGGAGTGGCACGTTCTGAAGAATCTTCTGAATCATTAAAGAAATATTAAATCATATTAGATTAATTTTATAGTGAATTGCATCTTTATTCTAACAACTTGGAGAATAGCATTTCTCTTACAGCACACATGTCACAGGTTTATGAACTGGATTTCTTGTAGGCCTGGCGTGCTGCCTGTGTCCCTATATGTATAAGAACAAATGACAGAGTGGTGCTTTTCTAGGTTGAAAGTCTATTTTTAAAGGCATGCGGCTGTTCCAGAGAGGCAGGGGTAAATTGTAACACAGAGCTCTGGAGGGAATCCTTCTCAGGACACGCACTCCTGTCTGGGTGTCTCAGTGCAATGCTGGATGGTTAGAGTTTATAAGACCCAAGAACAGCTGAATCAACAAGTGTGTCCTGTGAGCTCAGTCGTGTCTGAGTCTGTGACCCCATGAGCTGTAGGCTCCTCTGTCCGTGGGGTTCTCCAGGCGAGAGTCCTGGAGTGGGTTGTCACTCCCCTCTCCAGGGGATCTTGCGGACTCAGGGATTGAGCCTGCATCTCCTAAGTCCCCTGCACTGTGTCCCACCTGCGACTAAGCCACCTGTAAAAGCTATAAGACGTGCACTGCGAAAGTAATCATGTCTTGACCGTGTTACACTTCACACGGGACCCAACCATTCTTCCCAGCCAGGCCATGAGCTCACGAACCGCACCCCTGCCCCCCGCCCCTCACTGGGAATGTGCCCAGACTTTACCTCAGGGTGCTGAGCGACCCCACGCCCGGTTGGACACCCGAGGGTGATGCTGAGCTATTCTTCCCCAGCTAATCTTGACCAGACTGGGATTACTTTTCCTTACAGATGTAACTCCAGAACCATGAGCCCTGCCCCCAAGTGACCTGCAGCTCCAGCCTCATCCCGACGCTCGGTTCCCGGGGACCAAGTGCAGGTCACCACAGGGAGGGACGCAGACCCAGGGCTTGCCTACTGGGCAGGAATGTACCAGGCGTGCCTACCCCCTGGTGTGCTGCTGTGTGGGAAAAGGCAGAGAAAGGCCTGTCTGTGCTTTAGGCCGGACAGAGAAGCAGGGAAGGCACGTGGCTTCCGGGGGCCCAGAGCATCGTGAGCGCGGGCCACCTCCCAGGCCTCAGGCTCACCCTGGTGTCGCTGGGGGCCTTGCAGGTGACGAGCTGCTGTCCTGAGACATTTCCGGGGACACTGTGCAGACAGCACCTTTGGAAAGTGGAGCTCGTCCTGCCCGCTGCGCCCAGCCCCCACCTGGGGAGCCATCCGGGGAGAGACAGGGCTTCTGCCCCCTCCCTCCGCAGGGTCACCGTGCTGCTGTGCAGGGGTCACCCTCGATGCACAGCTGCTCCGCCCAAGGCAGCGGGGTGCCCCGAACTCAGACACCCCATCCTGAAGGCGCAGGTGGGGGGTTTCAGGAGAGGCAGCCCGGGGGTCGACCAGGTGGCCTTCCCTTCTCCATGTGGTCGGTGTTTCCTGGCCTCTGCAGCCCAGCACCGAACCGAGTGGCTTAGAAACAGCAGCAGTGCCCTTACTCCCTGCTCTGGACGCAGGTCTGGGCAGGGCTGGTTGCTTCCTGGGGGCTCAGGAGGGTCTCCCCGGAGGCTGCTGGTGGTGACCTGAGTCCCCTGCTCCCCAGGCTTCACTGTCTGTCCACACGGGCCGTCTTCTCCTGGTGCCCGTGTCCCTGTGTCTCCTTCCATGAGGACACCAGTCCTATCGGATGAGGGTCTGCCCGGCTCCAGGGTGACTTCATCCTAACAGATCCCTCTGCAAAGACCCCCCGCTCCAAATAGGCCGTGTTCTGGGGTCTGGACTCCACCTGCCTTCTGGGGATGCAACTCGGCCCATGGTGTCTGGCTCTTGGGTTTCCCAGGCGGTGCCAGTGGTAAAGAACCTGCCTGCCAATGCTGGAGACACAAGAGACGCGGGTTCGATCCCTGAGTTGGGAAGACGCCCTGGAGAAGGAAACGGCAGCCCACTCCAGTATTCTTGCCTGGAGAATCCCATGGACAGAAGGGCCTGGTGGGCTACGGTCCTTGGGGTCACAGAGTCGGACGCGACTCTGAGAACCCAGACGCACCAAGGAGGCACCACTGGGTGATCGTCACCAAGACCCTCTGGACCAACAGGAGACAGAGAAGCTCACTTGTCCTTGACTTGCTTAAAAGGACAGTGTAGGCTCGCTTCTCTCCCTTCCCCCGGGAGACGCTGACCCCAGGTAGCCAGCATCTCAGCACAGCTCTGCCGCTCCAGCTGACTTACCAGACTCATACGACCGCAGAGAGCCTCACGTGGGACCCAGTGAATGTCTCCCACCGCCAGCCTGCTCACAGGCAACTCCCTGAGACCCTGAGGTTGTGGGTGGCACTGTCAAAATTTTATTCAATGAAAGTAAGTTTTCAGTACTCCTTACGGAGCCTGCTGTGGTCCTGGCTACACCGCTTACGATAACAGATCCAGGGCATCTGAAATCTCTGTTCTGATCTGGACCAGCTATGGCCAAGACTGCATGGCTTGACTCTATACACGTGCACCTGCCGTCACACGTCAGGATCACTGTAAGCTCCCACCACCAGCACGGTGGGCCAGGGGGGTCCTCAGAGCCCAGGGTCTTCCTGGGGCACCTTCAGCTCTTTCTTGTCCCCCCTGACTCTCCCATGTGGCTTTCTCCCATCAGAATTTACAGCAATTTGTACGAGGCTTGTAACCATCTGCCTGGGGAGGTAGACTCTCCTCTCTGTAACTCTGAGTGCAAGGGACTGGCCCACTGCCAAGCTGTCCAGCCTGGGTGACAGGGGCCACGGATGGTTGCACATGCCCAGAGAGACGGGCCTCGAGCCGCTGCAGGGGTGGCCGGGAACTTGGCTGTTCACCCAGATCTGCTGTCCAAATACCGTCCTTTTTACGTGCCAGGGACAGGCCAGCAGAGCCCTGGGGTGGTGGCTGTCAGGGTGCCCTGGAGGGCAATGCTTCTCATGTGATTCCTAGCCTGATCGCGTCAGGCCCGAGCCAAGTTCTGCACAGCGTTAGGTCCGTTTCGCATTCAGTCTGCAGGCATCCATAAACATCTGTTCCCAGGCCCACCTCATCTGTCTGCTTTAGGCCCAGTGACACTGGGCTGCCCGGATGCTGCGGAGGCTCACCTCAGGAGAGACCAAGACGGAGGTCAGGAGGGCTGCAGAAGGGCAATCCAGTGGGCAGCTGGGGATGCCACCCGGAGTTGCGGGCAGGAGCAGGCCCTCATGATCTCAGTGGGGTAAGTGGGAAGGCGACCTTTGACCCGGGGCTTGACCACTGGCAGAAGCCAGCAGGTAGACAGCAGGCAGCAAAGGCCTTGCTCCGGGGTGGGACAAGCCTCTCGACGCCCTCCTGGCTGGAGAAGGACTTGGGGAGCCATACTGAGCAGGTTTCCCCTGCGTTGGGCCTAGAGCAACTGGGCACTGAGACGTCTGCACCCGCTGAGCACACAGCTGGCGCGTCTGGGGAACCGGGAGCCGCCACGACTTCCTCTGCAGCGTGAGATCTGCCCGTTTCCTCGGGTCAGGCGCTCATTCACAGCATCCTGACCAAAAGCAAAGCCCTGCTACATGACAGAGTAAATAAGGTGCCCAGAAGTGGGATTCTGAAATACGCAGCTGAGATTGACAGTAATAATTTGTATTTGTGGACTGCTTTTCCTCCTTGACCTTGGAATATTGCTCAGCAGAGCAGGGAAGCCTGTGTGTTTTACACATCCTCACAGCAACCCTGTGAGGCAAAGTGGCTAATGATAGTAATAGTGGAAGCAACAGCAGCTAATGTTTACCGAACGCTGACGGCAGCGGGGCTGCGCACGCGTGAGGCAGCACGTACCTGTGCATTTATTACTGCAGGCTGGGTGCAATGGCTATAATGTATACACTATTCTGGTTAATATGCTCTCAGTCAACAAATATCTACTGACCACCTACTATGTGCCAGGCCTGCCCAAGTACCTAAGTGAACAACTAGCCAAAACCTCTGCTCTCAGAGTTTACTCAATTTCCTTTAATCCTCACAAGAGCCAGCAAACACTTGCTGTTATTATCCCCACTGTAAGATGTGGTTTCAGAGACCTGGAGAGCTTGGGTAGCTTTTCAAAGTCACATGCCCAGCAAATGTCAAAGCCAGCACTGCCTACAGGGTGTGGTATTGGGGGGAGTCCCTCTTCATCGCAAGGTGGAAAGACCGCTGGGCTTCACTTTCTCCAAGATCACAAAATAGGGGCAGCTCCCGAGGATGGCCTAGTCCTGCCTGAGTCCACATAACAGCCTGAGTGCTCCCCAGGACACAGGAAGTGCAGGGAACACCCAGGGGCCTCAGAGCAGGGACACGGGAAGTGCAGGGGACACCCAGGGGCCTCAGAGCAGGGACACGGGAAGTGCAGGGAACACCCAGGGACCTCAGTGCAGGGACACGGGAAGTGCAGGGGACACCCAGGGACCTCAGAGCAGGGACACGGGAAGTGCAGGGGACACCCAGGGACCTCAGTGCAGGGACACGGGAAGTGCAGGGGACACCCAGGGACCTCAGAGCAGGGACACAGGAAGTGCAGGGGACACCCAGGGACCTCAGAGCAGGGACACAGGAAGTGCAGGGGACACCCAGGGGCCTCAGAGCAGGGACACAGGAAGTGCAGGGGACACCCAGGGACCTCAGAGCAGGGACACAGGAAGTGCAGGGCAACCTTGGGGTCCTGTTGCAGGGACAAGGGAAGCAGCCCTTTGTCTCACCAGCGGCACTAGATGGTACTAGATGCCCAGGCATCCCGACAAGCCACCAAGGCTCTCAGCTTGTTCTCCCTACATCACTGTGCTGTGGGAAGGTGCACTCAGCCTGCAATGCGAGAAGAAGCGAAGGTTTCCACGGCGCTAACCGTTTCAGGTCCCAGACTGCAGTCAGAACTGGAACAAAGCAGTGTGTGTCTTTCCAGTGGCAGCTGTCTGCTTCTCCAGGGACCGGTGGCCTCACGGCCTGGGAACGTCTTCTCGTGGGACAATTTATGACCATTCAGTTTTTTCTTTCCTGGTTAAACCTGGTAATCAGATACACAGAGAAAACCCCAGCCTCCTGACTCTCAGAGGAATCGCAAGGAATCCTACCGTTGTAGCCACAGACGGAGGAACAGTGAGGTCCTGGGACTGTGACAAGCTCCGGGCTCCCTGCCCCCAGACGCGGCGGGGCGGGGCCAGCGCTGGGCCACCCTCCTGGGCGCAGGCTTCCTGGCCGGGACGGGCCTGATGGTGCCTGTGGGCTCTTCTCTTTGTCTCCTCCTTCCTTGGATATATACCGGGTAGCACCCCACACTTAGCAGCCGTCCCCACGTTTCATGGGTTAAGAGGACGGTCGTCTGGTTCACTTGCAGTTCTGCAGTTTGGGGTTTACGTGGAGGTGGGGGAAGGTTCCCTCGCCCACGTTCTGCACTTTGGGGTCTATGTGGCGGTGGGCGAAGGTCCCTTTGCCCACATCCGTGCTTGGACCTGCTCTCCCCCACACCTGCAGCCTTGGCCGGGACACACGCTGACGGCCTCTCGGCTACCAGCCCGCTGGTCCGGCAGCTCACAAGGATTTGGGCAGAAGATCAAGGATGAGGGGAGATGCACACAGCGCCCTGGGGTCCTGGGACTGGCTCAGGGTCACTTCTGTGCAGGTCAGAGCCGAGGCCAGTCCACCCTCCAGGAGGGGGTAGTGGTTTTGGCCTCTTGCTGGGAAGAGCTGCCCCATCACCAGCCAAGAGGGGGGCTTCAGGGAGGGGCTGTCCCGGGGTGGTTTCTGCAAAGCTTCCCCCAGGTACCTGTCCCCATCTTGTTCCCACCACTCAGCCAGAGGGTTTGTAGACGCAGCCCCTTGGTGACTCCCGCCTCCTGACAAGTCACCCAGACACACCTCTCACCTTGACTCTCCTGGGGTGCCTCACCCCCCGCCACACTGTGTCCCTCACAGGGGTCCCCAAAACAGGACTTAACTCCAGGCCCACCAACCTTTGTGCCAAAACCCATGGAGGCAGCTGTGTCTTAGTGTTTGGAATTTTTAGGCTTCAGACTAATACATCTGTATGTTATCTACGCAGATGCATGTACGCGCCCGCATACGGCACAGTGGGCTTCCCGGTGGCTCAGATGGCAAAGAGTCTACCTGCCATGCAGGAGACCCAGGCGCAGTCCTTGGGTGGGGAAGATCTCCTGGAGAAAGGAATGGCTATCCACACCAGTATTCTTACGTGGGGAAGCCCATGGATGGAGAAGCGTAGCAGGCTATAGTCCATAGGGTTGCAAAGAGCCGGACACAACTGAGCGACTAATACCTTCATATCGCACAGCCTCTGGATGTCATTTTGTAATCAAGCACAGGGATCTTTCTACATTAAAACATATCACTCTTCACACTTTGTAGGCAAGGACCATAAACAGCCCCGCATGGCTAAGGGCCCTGCTGCCCCGGGAGCTAGTGGCCTTTATCTGTCGTTGGTGAACCACGGCAGGGGAGGACTCCAGAATGTCTTGGACCCAGAAATTCAGAGAAGGGGTTGGGGATCTTTCTCAACTTCTCCACAGACTGGTCTCCACGGGGGAGGAGGTGGGCCGCCTCCTGGCCCCGTCCTGGCCCCATCCTCTTCCCTGTACTAAGCAGTGGGTCTGAAGCCAAGATACTCACAAAGGTCTGAGATAGAGAAGCCAGCACACAGCCCCTGTGCCAGCCTGTCCCTGGAGGCGTGTTCCCTCTGCACGGGGTTAATTCCTCCTGTTCGAAACCAGTTCTCCTTAACTTCACTGTCAGCGGCTGACAGATGCTGACCTAGCCACATGTTCTGTTCATGCAGGGGGCTTGCAGACCCAGGCCCTCTGCATGTCCCTGGAGATCTATAGACACCTAGGTAATGACTGTGTTATATGGGATGTTGTGTTTAGATAGCTGGCGGATACCACCCAAGGCACGGCTAGGTCCTGGGAGGCAGGGCTGGGAGCGGCTAGAAGCCTTCGGGCCTTCCCTGGGCTGACTGACCGCTTGTGGTCTCGGCAGGCAGCGGCGACCGTGCTTGCTGTGAGCTTTGCTTTTCCACATCAGTCATTCAGAACATTCCTCGATGTCCTCCGTGGCAGGCCCATGGTTCCTGGTTCAGGGGTTCCCAGTCAAGGGGAGTGCTATGCTTAGCCATTCAGTCAGATCCAGCTCTTTGCAACCCCATAGACTGTAGCCCGCCAGGCTCCTCTGTCCCTGGGGATTCTCCAGGCAAGAATAATGGAGTGGGCTGCCATGCCCTCCCAGGGGATCTTCTGGACCCAGGGACTGAACCCCGGTTCCTGCTTTGCAGAGAGATTCTTTACCGTCTGAGCCAGCAGGGAAATCCAAGAATGCTTGTTGGGTGCCTACCCTTCTCCAGGGGAACTTCCCGACCCAGGAATCAAGCTGGCGCCTCCTGCATTGCAGGATTCTTAACCAGCTGAGCTGCCTGGGAAACACATGTAAATTGGGATGATACGCACGTGACGTGTATGGTGTCAGAGCAGCTTGAACACGTTCTAGAACATTTCAGGGGGAACTCTCCCTTCTGCACGAGCTCTCCAGAGAGCATTTCCCCAAGGAAGGTACCTTCAAACTGGATTTTGAGGCAAGGAAGGCTTGGAAAGTCTTTTCACGTGGAGAGAAAAGCCTGTGTCAATGTCTGAACCCCCATTTTGGTGTGTTTGAAACATGGTGTGTATATGGAGTCAGGAGCCGGCAGGTAATTTAGTGTGTTCAGGTTGATTACCAAATCAGCTAAAAATAGGAAGCATGCTCAAAGCTAAATAAAAACAATTTTAAAGCAATCTGATATAAATGCAACTGCTAACGTTAACGATACAAAAAGTTTAAAATCAAGTTTCCATCCTAACTAATAGAAATAAGCATAATTTGAGTTTGGGTGAACTCCGGGAGTTGGTGATAGACAGGGAGGCCTGGCTTGCTGCAGTTCATGGGGTCGCAGAGTCAGACACGACTGAGTGACTGAACTGAACTGATTGCAGAGTCATTGTACCAAGGACCCATCTCTTTCTTTGCGTCTGTCTGCTCATTCAGTCCTCGTCCAATCTAGATCTCCATCAGCATTGCCATCATTCCTGAGCAACAGACGAGGACGCTGAGGTTCCAGGAGGCGAAGCAGTTTTCTGACGACCACGCACAACTTAGTGCCAAAGTCAGGAGCTGAGCCGAGTCCCCTGGCTCCTGAGCAGACTCGAGACCCCAGCAGGGCTGAAGCCTGCACCACGCGCAGTCCCCGTAGGAGGACAAGACCCGCGCACAGCCTCAGCGGCAAACGCAGAAGAACAAGTGCAACTTAACGCCAAAGCAAGAGGGACCAGCCACATATGCTGGGGGCGGAGAGGGAGCTGAAAACTGCAGGAAGCGTTCGGAAGGGTGTGTGCCTCTTTCCCCAGGATTATTACTTTAGACTCATTATCTGTTCTGTTCGTGCAGATAAGTTCTCCCAGAGCCGCATCCGAGGCATAAAAGCGATGAATAGATGACATTCTGCAAATGAAACTGTGCTTTTTCCGGCGGCAGCGTGTGTGTCTGGGTCGGGTGCCCATGTGTGGAATTTGGGGGTGCTTGTCTGTGTGTGTTCGGTTGGAACTTAACAATAAAGCGATCACAGCGAGCGGCCGCCGGGGGCTGGGGGTGAGAACCGCGTGCAGAGCGTGGAGATTTCCCGATTGCTTGCCGTGTTGCAGAAAGTTGAGCTGCGTTGGTAAACCGCCAGCTGGCAGGTGGGGCAGGCAGCTCTGTCCCTGTCTCCGGGCTCAGCGACTGCGCTGCGTTTGTAGCCGGATTAATTAGCAAGTATCTGATAAAAGCAGAGGCAACGCCTTTCTTGTGTTGGAGGTGTCACGATTATGTGAAGTTGTTACTTTAGATCCCGGAGTGAGCGGTAAGACGCAGGACAGCTTTGGTGCTGTGCAGCCCTGGAAGACAAGGAAGCAGCTGGGAACCCAGGGAGCCCGCCCGAGGCCCTCGCCGAGGCCAATGGGGTTTGCTCGTGGTCGTGATGGCAAGTGAAGTCAGAGGGCATCCCCGAGGCGGAGGCCCTGCCCCGGCGCGTGAGAGCCCAAACCTGCGAGCCTGGCGCCCAGCTGAGCGGCTGTTCCCTGTGAATCTCAGCGTCCGCAGTGACGCTGGCTCATGGGGGCCACCCGCCTGGACTTGACACGAGTGTTTGGAAAGTGCAGCAAGCCCCTCTGCACCTTCTAAATCCTTGCTTCCTGGCACTCACGTGACTGGGCTGGGAAGGGGGGTCCAGAGCCCTGCGTTTGTGGCTAAATTACATTCCTACTTTCTGCCCCTCAAAAGACGGTGTGCTGTTCTTTCTTCTCTCTGCTCAGCCCAAGTCACACACAAGCTTGTCGACCGCCCTTCTGCTCGTCCACACATACACAGACATGCACAGTAACACATGCCACACCTACACCTGCATGCTCACACACACACTCAGAATGGCAGTTGAGAGGGCTCCTGGGACTGCGGGCCGCTCTCTCTCTGCTCGCTGGGTCGCCTGCCTGCAAGCGAGCTGGTAACAAGAGGGTGGGCTTTTAGTGCAACTGGAGGGTGGTCACTTCCAGTTTCAGGTCCTGGCTTATGGCTGCCAGGCTGGCCAGCCTGGCCCTGACACGGAAGCCCCGTGGGGACGGGACTTTGCTTGCCTCGCCTCCTTCCGTCCAGACGTGTCTGTCCACTGAGGGACTGAGGCCACCAGAGGATGCAGCTGGGCCACCCGGACCGCCGTGGAAGCTGTTACCTGCCCCCGCCCCATCCACGCCTGGACGCCCATGCTGGCCGCTGACCACCTAATAAAGAGGCTGCGTCCACAGCAAGCAGCGTTTCAGCTGCTGCTGCTGTCTGGGGGGGTGGCTCACAACCCCACCCCTCTGAGGCTTCTCAAAGCCGCGCACGCTTCTTCCGCACCAGCGCCTGGGGAGGCGAGCTCTTTCACACGTTCACCCAGGGAGAGGCAGGACTTGATGCGCCATCATCTCCCTTATCACAGGTTGGCATCGCATCCTCAGCATCCTGGTGTCCGGCTCCCTCTAGCCCACCGGGCTCATCTTCCGCTTGTCCTGAACACCCCCCACCGCCGCCCTGCTCAGAGCTGGGGGTCCCCACCGCCACCCACTCCTCCAGTCTCCCCGGGCTCTTTGGGTGATGGGGTGTCTCCCCGGGCTCTTTGGGTGATGGGGTGTCTCCCCGGGGTGGCAGCCCAGGTGATAGGTGTCACTTTTGGTAGAAACTGACCCCAGGCAGGACCGGTGCTGCTTGTGGTCAGAGCTGCGTGTGTTTCGGGAGGAAACACACACACACACACACACGCGCGCGCGCGCACGCTGGCAGCTCCCTGGGGACGGCAGGACACGCTGTGCCCTCGCCACGCCGTGCTGCGGTCACTGGGACCGAGTGACCTGCGCCCACAGATGGGGCCGCACGGTGCAGCCTCCCCAATCTGTTGGTTCTTTTCAGGCAAAGTCGGGCAACCACACATTTGGAAGGAAAGCTGCCTGGGAAGCCCAACCCCAGGGCTCCTGCGCAGAACCAGAGGCCAGCCAGACTCCACTGTGGGAGGCGGTCAGCCGGCCTCCCGCAGCCTCGGCCGGGGCCCGCTGCCCACTCAGACCAGAGCAAGAGACACGCGGCCCCAGAAGAGCAGGCCCATCCCCGGGCCGACCCCTCAGGATGCACCGGCCTGTGCTGGGCCGCCCTGCTTGCAGGCCCCAGGCCCCTCGTCGCCTACGAACCCCCGGGAGCTGCCGCAGGGCGTGGTACCTGCCCAGGGGCCCCGGGGCCTCCGGGACCTCCCGCCGTAGCCCTGCGTCTCCCTCCCCACCTGGCCCGGACCTCCAGCCCCACCTCGGGCTCCGTGTTTGGGTCCCGGGCTCCCCCTCCCTCCACCTGCTTCCTCCAGGCCCCGCGGAACAAGGGCAGTGACGGGACCCCGCGAGGGTGTTGTCAGGGCTGTCTGGGCTCATAATGGCCCAGCCTCTTGATTGGCAGCTACTTACACTCAGCCTCCCACTGAGCTATTGGCGAGCGTGCTTGTTCTGTGCAATTTTAAACTGTTCCTGGCCTGAATATTAATATGTGAGGTCCAGTACATGGAGAAAAATAATGGTATTTAAACCCCCTTCCTGTAGGATCTGTGCACAGTGAGGGGATTCTGAAGTCCCGGAAGGGTCTTAGTCAAGGTGAGCTGAGGTGGGGAGGTGAAGGCTGGGGACTCCTCCGTGTGTGTCCATATCTCTTCACAGGCTCGTTCTAGGCCCTGCCTCAGTGGAGACGCTGGAAGGGACTCCACTCGCATTCACATAAAGCGTGATTGTTGCTTGGCCTTTTATCTTCTACCCTAAGTGCATTCAGACAGCTTGTAAAAACTTGTCACGGGAGGGATGGTTGGAACCAATTATACATAACGGGTCATTCTGCACGTCTTTGAGTGTGAAACAACTCTTGCTTTTAATATCATCTCGGTGTGTGATTTTTTGAAGGCAAATGGTCCAGGATGTAAGAAAGCGTGATTTTTTTTTTTTCTCATTTAAAAAGATTAGGTCTCATCGTTCCATCTGCAAAATCAACAGGTTTAAACTTCTGAAAGACCAGCATGGGTGGTCAGGGTTGGAACGTGGGCTGGACTCTGTGAAGGCCACCCACGGCCCCAGAGCAGGGCAGTGTGTCTGGGACACACGGGGTCTGTCTTCCCAGCCTAGCCCTCCCCAAGCCCACCTGTCATCTACCCTCAAGAGTGGGCACTGCAGCCCATTCACCAGGTTCCTCCGAGTCGCCTCCGTCCCGTCAGGTGGAGCCTGTCCCCCTGACCTCCCCATGGGGGTCACCCTCCCCTGTTGGCCGAGGGTGCAGGCCAGCTCTCTTCAAAGTTCGTCTGTCCATGTTGCCGTCTGTCTGCCTGGGATGGAAGCTGCCTGCACAGCCCAGGCTCAGGGAGAAGAGGGTGAAACAGTCGCATAAATTCCACAAATTGTTTCGCATTCCTTTGCATGGGAGACGTGTCTCTCCACCCTCATCTAATAACATATTCAATTATTTATTTCCATCACCTGCTGTGATCGCATCCTTTTTAAAGAACTACCACTCATGAATAACGCTTATGAGGTCACACCACTCGCTCTGAAATGATCTCTCATTTGCTAAAAACAAGCAGGAGTCTAGGGAATGATCCTTAATATATTAACACGTTGATTTCCATAAGTACCTTCTAGAGAGAAATGTGTGCATTTAAACCCACATATCCCTTTCCATAATCTCATTTTATGGTGCTCATTAATTTATTCACACACACACCACAAAACTAGTCTTAGGGATAGTTTCTTGATATTTACCTGTCTCTCTGACATATAGTTCAATCACTCATGTTGGGAGTTTACAGTTGTTTGAATTAAAGACAGATCTGCCGAACATGATACCATTCTATGTGTTTGGCAATCCATTTGCCCTACCTATTTTCATGAGTTTTCAGTGCTGGGAAAGAGGTGGGAAACCAACCGACAGGGATGTCTTCCTGGGAGCCCCACCGCGGTCCAGGCGGGCGGCAGCCAGGCCTGCGTGTCAGTCGCTCAGTCCTGCCTGACTCTGTGCTTCCCCAGGGGCTGTTGCCCACCAGGCTCCTCCGTCCGTGGGATTTCCCAGGCGAGAGGACTGGAGTGGATGGCGCTTCCTCCTCCAGGGGACCTTCCCAACCCCGGGGCTTCTGCCTTCCCGGCACTGGACGGTGGGTTCTTTCCCACTGTGAAACCAGGCCCCGTGAGTAAAGGAGAAAACCCCCCGAGAACAGCAGCGAGCCGGCGCTGTGGGGCTGCAGTGCGGACGCAGGCCCGGGCACTTGCTGAGATGCGTGGCGGGCACGTGTTCTTCAAAGGCACCTCATTCTTGAACCGCAGTGGCAGGTGTGAGCCTGTAATTTCCTCACGACGGCCACTGTGTCTTTGCACGTAGTTTGTAGGCTGAAACAGAGCAGAGATGCTGCAGGTATTCCCAGCTGTATGCAATTAGCAGCTCTTGGAGATTTACAGGCCTGCTCACCACCTGTAACAGCGTATCACAGCCCCTCCCTCAGCAGCCCAGGGTAGGAGGGACAATTAGGGAGCCCGGGGACCACGGTCAGCTTCACCCCAGAGAGGGGTGTTTCAGGGTAAGAGGCGGCAAGAGCAGGTCTGAAGCTCTGAACTCGTACGCGGGTAAGCACTCAGGAGTCAGAACGTGGATTCCAGGGCTGCGCTTCCACCGCGGCAGCACTCACAGGGACAAAGGCTGGCTTCTTGGGGATCCGCCCTGACCCCCTTCAGGCGCCTTCTGGGAAGCGCTTCAGTCCAGTATCAGGCGTCTGGCCGCCGGGGCTGCGGTGGGACCCGCGCCCCTACGTGTTGTGGCTGAAGCGCTGACCCTGATGCTCTGTGACGGGAGAGGACATTTCCCGGCCGAGGCCCCTCTCAACCCCTAACAGGGAAGCGCGTTTAAAGCCCAGCTTCACCCCCCGTCCCCCAACCCAGCTGACCGGCGCCCGCCGTGAGGCTCTTCGTGTGCGGAGCCCACCCTCAGCCAACATGGGCAGATGGGCAGCTGGGTCAGCACAGGTTGGGCCTGCCTCATTTCCGGGCTGAGCCCCCGGAACTCCACGTTCTCGAGGCCCCGGGGTGGACGCGGAGCGACCTTCCCTCTCCAGAGCTTAGAGTCTAGCAAGGAACACAGACATGGCCCAAAGCTTCACATTCTTCACATGCCCCAGTCCACCCACCCCTCCAGAAAGTGTGAGCATCCCGTGGGCTGGGGTCCCGCAGGGCCAGCAGCGAGCACAGGGAAGTTCATCCTAAAGCAGTGACACGGGCGGGAGCCCCGAGAGAACTAGAAGATTCCGGGAAGGAGAACCGCCCATGGAGCCTGTCGAGAAGTGTCCAGGACGGCGGAAGGAAGGTCAGCAGGACGAGACGGGACCTCCCTACGCTGGTGTGAAGCTGACGCAGGGGGCTCCCAGGGCCCGCGGACCCCAGCTCCCACACCGCCGCGCCCCCAGCCCACTCCTGCTCCTCCAGGCCGAGCGGGCGCCCCTGCCCTCTGCACCTGCCCCCTGCAGACACCCCGGGCTCACTCCCTCCCCGCCCCTGTCCCTGTTCAGACATCTCCCAGCAGGACCCTGGGCACCCTGCTTGTCCCGATCACTGCAGCCTGGGCCACTGTTCCCGGAGGACTTTTCTAGCCGACCTCTGGTTATCTCAGTTTTCGTTTCGCGTCTGACTTCCCCTGGAAGTTCATCTCCGTGAGGCAGGCGTTTCTGTGACTCTTCACAGACATCGCCCTACAGGCCGGGACGGCGTGTGGCTCTCCACTAACTGCAGGAAGGGCGGTGGAGGCCCAGCCAGGGGCCTGTGGTGGGACAGTGACCCGGGGGCAGGGGCAGAGGCATTGTCCACTGCGGCAGGCCTGCGAGGGGCTCAGGGACTCTGGGGGCAGAGCTGGCTTCCGGTCCTGAAGGTGGAATGACTTCCTCCCCGGGAGTCATGTGGATTTCCTAGGTCCAGCTCACATACACGCCCCACCGCTCGGCACAGCAGTTATGGTCCCAGGGAGGTGAGTGCTCCTGAAAGCGGGAATGCCGGCAGGAGACAGGTGTCCCGACCTACTTATAGAAGCGTGTGTGCGTGTGTGTGTGCACGTGTGTGCGTGCGTGTGTGTGTGTGCGTGCGTGTGCGTGTGTGTGCGCGTGTGTGTGTGCGCGTGCGTGCGTGCGTGTGTGTGCGTGCGTGCGTGTGCGTGCATGTGGTCTCAGGGGAAACTGTTCTGAACCATAGGGAAAACTAAGAAGGAAACACTTCCGCTGGAAAACTCAGACTGCCTGCGGGCCGAGGGTCAAACTTCCCCACGTGCAGTGGTCGAGATGCCTGTACCCTGCGGGGCTCCAAGTACGGTCTGCAGAGGCCTGGGGTCTCCCAGAGCTGACAGAGCGTCCACAAAATCGGACCCATCTGCCCAAGTCAGGGCCCGCCTCCTGCCTGGCGCTCAGGGGTCTGCCTGGCCCAGGAGCCTGCCCTTGCTCGAGGGGCCCCGCCCCGGGCCACGCAGTTCTCTAACTGATCCTGACGCCTGTACTGTGTCAAGGGTTGGAGTTCTCACTCAGGACGGGGGTCCCTCGCCCTCCCTGTGGGGCCCAGCTTGTAGTGGAGCGGGGGAGGCCTGGGATGAGATGCACTTACGTCATAAGGCAAAAGGGATGGATGGACATGAAGCGGCGCGTGTGCGCTGAGGAAGGTGCCCAGCCTGCTAAGTCGCTGCAAGCCGCAGGAAAGGCAGCTGACTCCCGGTGCCCTCCTCACATCCCTGGTTCCGCTGGCGGCGGGTGAACCTGAGGGGCATCGGCACTCCAGAGCGACCTTGCCTCCCTGGGTGCCTCACCTGTGCAGGGAAGAAAGCCAACTCCTCTCTAGAGTGTTCTGGACAGAGCAGTGAAGAGGGTGCATCTTACTAACTCTCGACCCTTCTCCCACGTCTTCTCAGTGACCGCGTGACAAAGCTGGGTGGGCATGAAGCCCCTCTGAAGGGCCACGTTTGTCTCAGGGGAAAACTCAGTTTGCAACCCGAACCACCCCCTTTTCTTGGTAGAGCCTCATTTTTGCCCGAAGGGGTGTTTAATGGGAAAACAACACTTCTGCAGACGCGGGCATTAGGCAGACATTTTCTCAAAACATCACTTCAGAGAAAATAACCAACAGCATTTATTGTCAATAAGAAAAACTGAATGCTCAAGTGAAAATTAGAACTTTGGAAAACCGATCCCTGCCACCGAGAGGCTGAGATGTTCCGGTACTTGAAGACTTTTCTGCTGAGAGTTGTGGTGGGTTTTAAAAATACTGTCCAGTAAAATGTGCCAGCCTTTGGAAGATCTGCATACCGCCAGGGCATCAGTAATTTCCAGCCAGTGGCACTTGAGATGTGAAGTCTTGGGTTCAGAGGGCAAAACAGAGTGACGGATGCTATGGTGACAGAGGAAGAGCGCACTGATGCGGCTTCAGGTTTCAGAGCTCAGCGCGGCCGAGGCGCGGGGGAGCCGCGAAGCCACCACAGTTCCCCGAAAAGCTACTCAAACGCTCCTCGCTTCCCCAACGACACATCTGCACGAGGCTGAATTTCCTTCACAGGATTCAGCCAAACAGCACACAGCAGCAGCCTGAATACAGAAAGACGGGAACCCAGCTGTCCTCTTCAGCCGAGAGTTCGGAGAGATTTGCACAATGTAGGCCAGTGCTACTCTTCCCACTGATCATTTTTGGGAAAATATACCATTTTCATAAAACTGCTGTTTCTATGAATGTGCACTGGGTTTACTGTGTGTGTGTGTGTGCGTGCGTGTGTGTGCATGCGTGTGTGTGTGTGCGTGTGTGTCAGTTGTGTCTGGCTTCCGCCGCCCCGTGGACTATAGCCCACCAGGCTCCTTTGTTCATGGAATTCTCCAGACAAAAATACTGGAGTGGGTGTCATCTCCTTCTCCAGGGGATCTTCCCAACCCAGGGATCGAACTTAAAGCTCTCGTGTCTCCTTCTTTGGCAGCTGTGTTCTTTGCCACTAGCAAAGGATTTATTGTAGTTATTTTTAAATGGATCAAAGTAATTAATTAATGCAAAAGTGAAGTCGCTCAGTCATGTCCGACTCTTTGCCACCCCACAGACTGTAGCCCACGAGGCTCCTCCGTCCATGGGATTTTCCAGGCAAGAGTACTGGAGTGAGTTGCCATGTCCTTCTCCAGGGGATCTTCCCAACCCAGTGATCGAACCCAGGTCTCCCGCATTGCGGGCAGTTCCCTGGCTTTGCCGCCTGAGCCACCAGGGAAGCCTAATTAAAGCAAACACATCCCTATTTTAATTTCTAGCATGGTGAACATCAGTAGAGACAATCCGCAGACACAACCGCTCTTTGTGTTTCCCAGCGACTAGTCCAAAGGGCTTTGGGGTCAAGGTTTGAGAACAGCTAAGGCAAATCTACAGAGAGGGGTGGGAGGGAGAGTGTCATCGAGGTGGGCCGAGGAGCTCCTGTCACGGACTGAACTGTGTCCCCAGAAGAGACTGAGTTCTGACGCCTGGTGCCTGCGACTGTGACCTTATTGGAGGTGGGGCCGCTGCAGAGCTAGCCGTGACTGGTGCTGCTATGGAAAGGGGAAGTGTGGGCCCGGAGACGGGCACTCAGAGAAGGAAGACAGTCGAGGACAGGAGAAGACGACCCACGGCCATCACGGAGCCGGAGGGGGACAGGAAGGAGGACATCCCGCCTTGACTCTGGCTCTGGCCTGGGGGCTGTGAGACCGTCGGCTTCTGCCACGTGACGCTGCCAGGAGTGTGGTGCCGCGTCCTGGCTGGCCGGGGACACTGCCGCCGCATGTCCATGCCCCGAGCTGGGCCAGCGTGAGGGATCGCACCCGCCTCCCAGGAGCCATGGAGAAGGGGCCGCCCGCCATCTAACACGGCAGGAACAGGAGATGGAGAGGAGCCAGCCCGAAGCCCCAGCCTGTCCTGTCTCCCTGGGCTGACTCCAGGGACGACGGCCGTCCCTCTTCCCCAAACCCACCACTCAGACTGTTGCCACTGGAAGAACACGCCACATGCCGAGGCAGCATTTACCCTTTAGTGGAGGTGATCATGCACATGAGCTCATTCATTCCATCGGCCAAGTACCTAACGGGAAAGTTAGTGATTTCTGTTTTGACTGCCGAAACTTGTCAGCACTTCCAGCCATCGGTTTTATCAACACACTCAGGATGGGATTCAAGCGACACCCAGTCTCTGCTCTGCAGCGGAGGGTACCGGCCGGGGTGCAAGGGGAGTGGTAACATTCCTGCCCAGAGATGCGTGAACCCGGGAGAGACACAGACGAGGTGCCCTGGGGGGCTCGGCGGACTAGGGGTCCCCTCCAGAGAACTGGGCAGAGGAGGAGACTTCGGCCGGGCCGGAGGCAGGTTTGAAGGCTGCCCGGGAACCAGCGGAAGCACAAAGGGGGTTCTCCCCCGATGCTCGCCCAGGGAAGGGGGCTCACACTGAGGCCTGAGCCCGTCTTGCGGTTGCTCTGTTTCATCTTTGGGGGAGACTGTGGCCTCTCCTCCTAATTTCCACTCCCCAGGCTTAGGAACCCAGACTTTGTTTTTTCTTTCTTTTCCCTGAGATAGTCTACCTTCCAGAAAGATTCTGAAAAAAAAAAAAAAATCTTTCAAATTAACGCATTAATGATTTTTCTCAGGGGGAGGTAAATTTGAATTTTAACAGGAGCAAGAATCTTGTGTAACAGAAGCCAGACATGCAGCTCTCTAGGGACCAGGTCTGGGTAGTCGGGAAGCAGCGGGAGGGTCACTGATTGTGAAAAGGGCCCTGACGTCCCAGTCGCCCCGCAGTGGACACTGCTGGCTGGAGCCAGACTCTCCGCAGCGCAGTGTCCACCGCCTCCGTCTGTCTTCAGCGCACTTCCTAGGAAATTCTGCCTTTCAGCTTCTATTCTCCACCTTTTAGCCTCAAATAGGATGCTCCCCGAACAGGGGTCTTTGGCCGCCAGGGTTAGGAAGCTATTCCCGAGAGCAGAGCCGCAGGGGTGTGTCTGCCCGCTCGGGCGGGGGTCGCAGCTCTCCAGCTGGTCAGCAGGCGCTGACAACCTGTGCGTGTTGGAGCGCGAGGTTCCGTTTTCGCTTCAAAACACGTGAACGGACTAGGAATCCGGAAGTTGCGCTTCTTTCCACCCGGCTGACCATTTTCAGATGCCTCGGTTGGGAGGCTGCTGTCAGCTGACGTCAGACAGGTCACCCGGGCCGCGGTGCTGGTCCGGGCTCCAGGGTCCCAGGCCGTGCAGCGCCGCCCACACAGATCAGCAGTGAGCCGTCCCCGCCCAGGCCCACTCCAGGGGGGTGTCGTGATCGTTTTACCCTGCAGAAATCGTGGCTGGTGTTGAAGGGGCGGGGCGGGGATTATAAAAGACTGATGGAATGGAGAAGCCAGCGGTGAGATGCCTCTTCCCTGGTGACTGGTGTTAAGTGCACCAAGTCAGGCCGTCTTCAGTGGTAACTGAGCCACTCGCGCCGCAGACCGAGTACTTCCTCCCGCACAGTGAGCTTGCCGGAGGTTCCTCCGTCTCCCTTTCATAGCGGGCACGGTGGGTTCTCCCCTCTCCCCACTGCGCCGCTTTCAGCCAGCAGCAGTCTCTAATGTCTGAGCTGAGAAGATGCTCTTATAACCCACTGTCTAGCTTCAGACCTGGAAATCCCTTCCCTGCCCTCCTCACGGGGTGGTTCTGTTACCTGAGGTCAAGAGGAGTGACATCCTCTAAGCTTACCCTATGAGAAGGCTGTCCTCGGAGAACCAGCCACAGCCTCCCCGTGCTGGAGGTGACACTGGGCTTTCTCTCTTGGACACTTCCTTCAGATGAACGCCAGACTGAAGCCCAGTCTTCTCAGTCTAGACGCGATGTTTTCCTTAGAAAGGTGCTGGCTTCTTCGTTGACGCTGGAATTCTTCGATGATCTGCCACTCTTGGTGCTGGAGACAGAGTCGGGGTCGGCGCTACATTTAGTGACATTTACTGACTTCGTCCTCGATCGAGGAGGACGTTTGTGGCAGGTGTGCAAAGGAGCCTGCTGTGCGGGGTCTTTGGGGGCCGCGGAGGTGAGCAGCCGGCGTCAGCAAAGCTGGGGCATCTGCGTGGACGCTTCCCCACGGATGAGCCGGGGGCCAGAGGCTCGACTCACGGGACGCCCGCTGCGCTCTGGCCGTGGCTCTCCGCCAGCTGGTGGAGCCCGCGTGTCTGCGGAGCGGGCAGAGGCCTCTCCAGCCCTTGCAATGCCTCTTATTGCTGAGGTCAGCGCCGAGACTGGAAAATCCAACAGACAGGGACTTAGAACTGTCCCACTGACTTATTTTCTCAACAACTCATGTGTAAAAACGATGACGACGTCACCATTTGGAATCTGAGTTAAAATCCAAATTCAAGGTTATCACCAGCCCACAAAGGTACACGTACATCCAAAGCTATGGTCTTTCCAGTAGTCATGTACAGATGTGAGAGTTGTGAAGAATGGATGCTTTTGAACTGTGGTGTTGGAGAAGAGTCTTGAGAGTCCCTTGGACTGCAAGGAGATCCAACCAGTTCATCCTAAAAGAGATCAGTCCTGAATATTCACTGGAAGGACTGATGCTGAAGCTGACGCTCTAATACTTTGGCTACCTGATGCAAATAGCCGACTCATTGGAAAAGACCCTGATGCTAGGAAAGAGTGAGGGCAGGAGGAGAAGGGGGCGACAGAGGACAAGATGATTGGATGGCATCACCGACTCCATGGACGTGAGTCTGGGCAAGCTCCGGGAACTGGTGATGGACAGGGAAGCCTGGTGTCATTCCGTGGAGTCACAAAGAGTCGGACACTACTTAGAGGTGGAGCAGCACCACCGGCAGCCGGAGCGGGTGCTGCCTTCCCCCTTAGTCTCTGGATGTCAGTTAAAGCTATCGCAGTAGTGATGGCTGACTTTTTAAATGAGCAGCTTGGGTTCAGCTCATTTTCTCTAAGTTGAAAAGCTTGTGTTCCTTTACATTTGGCCCCCAAATGGGAGACTAGTTAATCCATGGTGTGAAGTACACCTTGTCCCATGAAATAAGACACATTTTTTCCTAGTACTTTCAAATATAATCTGATAATCTGGTAAATTCTTCCTCTAATGACAAATCTGACTTCAGTTGGTATTAAAGGAAATGAAATGGGAATATTTGGGGGCTGTGCTAAGATAGACTATTATGGATTCTCAGACTGAAGCTGTGGTCCTGCCTAACTTTCTCTCCTGAGCCGGGGTTTCAACCTAGATGCCGTCCTTTGCTAGAGACAAAAAATAAACCCATCATCTCATTCTAACAAGGGTTTTACTGGATGGAGGAGGGTGACATGCAAAAATAATTGGAAGGCTACTCCTTGGACTTCCCAAATGAATGTTCCATGGAGGAGGATGTTTAATATGCATCAATTAGGCAATTCCATTCTCTCTGAAACTGGAGGCTTTCAAATCTCTGGAAAAGACTCTGATGCTGGGAGGGACTGGGGGCAGGAGGAGAAGGGGACGACAGAGGATGAGATGGCTGGATGGCATCACTGACTTGATGGATGTGAGTCTGAGTGAGCTTCGGGAGTTGGTGATGGATAGGGAGGCCTGGCGTGCTGCGATTCATGGGGTCGCAAAGAGTCGGACGCGACTGAACTGAACTGAAACCGCGGGAAGCAGCATGAGCAAGTGCTGGAATGCGGCAAAGTGCTGTGGGCAGGAGGGAGGCATGTAGGGAAAGAAGGACCGTGGGCTTTGTATCTGAGGCTCCTGCAGCGGGAAGTGAGGAGGGAGAGCGAGTTACAGGGAACCAGACATGGGAGGGGAGTGTGGGGCCGGGCCACTGTTCGCGGTTCCTGGGAGCTTATGGGATGGACCTGTGTGGCTGAAGGGCTGCGTGGCACCAGGGGCAACCAGAGGGCAGGCTGCTGTGGGGACCCCACCCCAGCAGTCATGGCCTGTACCGCTGTCATGTGAGGAGCTTCTGGACTTAAGAAGCATCCAGGGGCACGGTGAGAAACGCGGTGGGAAACCGCGGGGGACAGGATGAAAAGGAGGTTATGCGGGGGCCTAGAGCGGAAAAGGGAAGAGGTGGGCAAACGGAGAGACGGGGAGGCGTGAATTCACAGGTGAATGCGCCACGTGCGGAGGACAGGCAGGTAAACCCGCGAGCCGGGAGAGGAGGCGCTTGCGTGTGTCTGCTCCAGGGCTAAGACCCTGCTGATGAGCTGCCGCTTCCCTTCCGGATGGGGGCACAGGTGCCGCGTCAGAGCCCAGGACGTCGGTTCCTTGCGGTGGGGGTTGGCCCACGCTCCCCTGGTGGGATCGTTGCCGTCCTGCAGCCGACACCAGCTGCCCCCGGGCAGAGCCCTGGTCCCTCCCTGTGCAGAGAGCAGCTCGGGGCTCACGAGCCCCGACTCTCCCCAGGAACACTCGGGACCCTCACGCCCGCCGTTAGGGCCCGACCACAGGCGCGGCCTCCCGTCCACGAGCTCCCCGGAAACGCCCTACTTAAACGCGGGGTAGACGCAGGAGGGCGGCGCTCCCGCACCAGGTGGGGTGGCTTCCAGGAGACTCAGAGCGGACATCGCGCCCGAAGGCTGAAGCGAGGCGGTCGCGGGCCCAGGGGAGGCTCAGCGCCCGGACTCCCCTTCTGCCGGGCTCCTCCACGGGACTGCGCCCGGCGAGCTGGCTCAGAGCTCCGGAAGCTTCTGCCCTGTGCCCCTGTCTGCCAGCCAGTGTGTCTGTCCAGCCACGGGAGAGCGAGCCACAGGCCCTCCGTGGGGTTTGGGGAGTGAGAATCCCGAGCCGCGCAGGCTGGCTCCGGGGCTGCCCCCTCGCAAAGCGACCACCTCGGGGTGGCCCTCCCGAGCGCGTCCTCGGCCACCAAGCGGCGCGCTCGCCGCTCCCGAGGGCCCGCGGGAGGCTGCGTCGGCGGGCATGCCGCGGCTGCCCCCGGGCGGAGGTGGCTGCCGTCTTCTCCCGCATCCTCCGCCGCCACCCGTGGGGTCCAGGGCCTGGGGTGGGCGGCGTGCCTCACTCAGCACCCCCGCCAGCCCGGGGGCTCCGCTCGGGCCTTCTTGCCCCCCGGCTGTTTGGACAATGTCAACATGCCCGGCAGCCTCCGGGACCCCTGCACCGTCCATCCTGAAGAGCAGCCCCCTGGGGACCCCGGAGAGGACCGGGTGCCACGGATCGTGCAGGGAAAGGGCGGGGTCACCCCAGAAACCCCAGGGCCGGCCGCCCCTGCCCAGTCCTCACTCCTCCACCCGCGCTCGGCCCAGAGACCCCGCGGGCCGGCCCGGGGCAGCGGCTGCAGGAGCCCCGCGGTCCCTTTGTTCCTGCTGCCCTAAAGGCTTGCTGGGAGACCTCCAGCGACTCCCCCACGGGCTCTTCTCCGCTCCTCTCGTTCTGTTGGCGTGACACTCAAAGCAGAGATGGAGCAGGGATCACAGGCGCTGCCACCCCTGTCAGCTAGGCTGTGACGGCTCCACCTTCCCAAATTGCCACTAATCTGCCAGGAGCTCGCCGTCCGCAGCCTGCATCGCGCTGTTTGCTCACACTCGGTGAACGCCTGAAATTTCCCTTTCCGAGGTGTCACTGTTTGCCATTTAGCGGGTAAGGAGAGCTGTGAGAGCTGCTTCAAGCACACGGATCTGGGAAGCTGGGAAAAGCTGATTAGCTATTCAGGGAGAATCACCTTATTGAGAGTAGTAAGAGCTGTATAAAGAATGCTCTTCCCTCCCCGGGAACAATCTTCTAATTATGTTGTCAAGCTTGCTGTTGAGTCCTTTCCCTGTGCCATTAAGAAGCCGTTTTCTATGTTAAGAAAGAGATTTCTAGATTGTGATGCTGTTTGCTGATTTTTTTTTGTTTAAAGGATCTGTATGTATTAAACCAAACATTAAATAATGATTCATGTGCAGCCTAATAATTGGAGACGAGGCTTGGGGACATGGGCGGGAGGTGAGAGGAGGGGTGGTGGGACCAGGGGCCGGGGGTTAGGATCCCAGTCCATGTGACGAGCGCAGGTGCTCTTCCTTGGTGGCTGAAAGGGTCAGGAGCAGTGGCAGCAGGCGCAGCTCTCAGTTTTGGGTGAAACAAACATTCCTGGGCGATGGATGCTGCTAATTAAGGAGACCTGAGCCGTCTGGAGACAGACAGCCTCCTGATGCCCACTCTCGCTGCTTGAAGGGAGAACCAAGGCAGCCAGGAGGGGGTGCCCATCCCGACAGCCTGCAGACCCCCCCCATGGGGTCTCCCCGCTCTGATCTCAGACCGACTTCCGGCTGGAGAGTGAGGGCTGAGGGAGCAAGCTGCACACCCTCTCTGCTTGTGGCCGGCAGTCTCCACGCCGTCTGCATGCGTGCTCCATCCCTAAGTCGAGTCCAGCTCTGCGACCCCAAGGACTAGCCCACCAGGCTCCTCTGTCCATGGGACTTCCCAGGCAAAATACTGGAGCGGGCTGTCATTTCCTGCTCCGATATAAAATGTAAGAGACGTGCATACTGATCTTAGATATTTTGTGAAAAATAGAAGAGAAGAACCAGAGATGGTGAGGTTTAGTCATTTATAATAATTTATTTCTTTCCAGTCATTTTTTCTTCATTTATAGGTAACACCATGTTGCTGTTTAGTTGCTAAGTCATGTCTGACTCTCTGCAACCCCATGGACTGCAGCCCACCAGGCTCCTCTGTCCATGGGATTCTCCAGGCAAAATACTGGAGTGGGTTGCCGTTCCCTCCTTCAGAGGATCTTCCCGGCCCAGGGATTGAACCTACATCTCCTGTACTGACAGATGGATTCTTCACCTCTGAAGGGAAGTCTATTACAATGTCTGGAAGTGCAGGTCACTCAGTCATGTCTGACTCTTTGTGACACCATGGACGGTAGCCTTCCTGCCAGGCTCCTCTGTCCATGGAATTCTCCAGGCCAGTATGCTGGAGTGGGTTGCCATTCCCTTTGCTAGGGGTTTTTCCCAACCCAGGGATCGAACCCGTTTGTCCCGCATTGCAGGCAGATTCTTTACCATCTGAGTCACTAGGGAAGCCCAAGAACACTGGAGTGGGGAGTCTATCCCTTCTCCAGCAGATCTTCCTGACCCAGGAATCAAACCGGTGCCTCTGACATTGCAAGCAGACTCTTTATCAGCTGGGCTGCCGGGGAAGCCCCATGGTGCGCTGTCAGTTCAGTTCAGTTCAGTTGCTCAGTCGTGTCTGACTCTGTGACCTCGTGGCCTGCTGCACACCAGGCTTCATCCATCACCAGCTCCCGGAGCTCGCTCAGACTCATGTACGTCAAGTCGGTGATGCCATCCAACCATCTCATCCTCTGCCATCCCCTTCTCCTCCTGCCTTTGATCTTTCTCAGCATCAGGGTCCTTTCCAAGGAATCAGTTCTTCGCATCATGTGGCCAAAATATTGGACCTTCAGCCCTACCATCAGTCCTTCCAATGAATATTCAGGGCTGATCTCCTTTAGGATGGACTGGTTGGGTCTCCTTGCAGTCCAAGGGACTCTCAAGAGTCTTCTCCAACAACTCAGTTCAAAAGCATTAATCCTTTGGCACTCAGCTTTCTTTACAGTCCAACTCTCAGATCCATATATGACTACCGGAAAAACCATAGCTTTGACTAAATGGACCTTTGTTGGCAAAGTAATGTCTCTGCTTTTTAATATGCTGTCTAGGTTGGTCATAGCTTTTCTTCCAAGGAGCAAGCATCTTTTAATTTCATGGCTGCAGTCACCATCTGCAGTGATTTGGGAGCCCAAGAAAATAAAGTCTCTCAGTTTCCACTGTTTTCCCATCTATTTCCCATGAAGTGATGGGACCAGATGCCATGATCTTAGTTTTCTGAATGTTGAGTTTTAAGCCAACTTTTTCACTCTCCTCTTTCACTTTCATCAAGAGGCTCTTTAGTTCCTCTTCGCTTTCTGCCATAAGGGTGGTGTCACATGCATATCTGAGGTTACTGATATTTCTCCTGGAAATCTTGATTCCAGCTTGTGCTTCATCCAGCCTGGCATTTCTCATGATGTACTCTGCATATAAGTTAAAGAAGCAAGGTGACAATATACAGCCTTGAAGTACTCCTTTCCCAATTAGGAATCAGTCTGTTTTTCCATGTCCATTTCTAACTGTTGCTTTTTGACCTGCGTACAGATTTCTCAGGAGACAGGTAAGGTGGTCTGGGATTCCCATCTCTTTCAGAATTTTCCACAGTTTGTTGTAATCCATAAAGTCAAAGGCTTTGGCATAGTCAATAAAGCAGTAGATGTTTTTCTGGAACTCTTTTGCTTTTTCGATGATCCAACGGATGTTGGCAATTTGATCTCTGCTTCCTCTGCCTTTTCTAAATCCAGCTTGAACATCTGGAAGTTCACAGTTCACGTACTGTTGAAGCCTGGCTTGGAGAATTTTGAGCATTATTTTGCAGCGTGTGAGCTGAGTGCCATTGTGTGGTAGTTTGAACATTCTTTGGCATTGCCTTTCTTTAGCAATGTCTACTGTCTGCTACCTGCTAATTTAAATAATAAACAGCGTGGAGCTTTGTTTCAACCTCCGTGTGAACCAGGGCACAGAGAATGGGTTTCAGAAGATTTACTGTAACAAATGCCGTCAGAGGAATGAGCACGAGAACCGACACCACGTGCCCCTCGCAGGAACAGACTGCGTTTCTGGGGCGTCCTCACCGGTGGACCCACCTTCACTCTTTGGGACCTGCCTCCCTTCTTTCAATACAGTAGGGTTTGGGATCGATTCTGGCAAATCCTACAGTCAGACGGTTTGGAATTAGTATGTTGGGGCCTGTGTTACAACACCTCCTGGTGTATTTATAGGAGCAGGAAGTGACTGAAGGTGCTAATGCTGTCTTTGAACACACATATTTTGCACTAGTCAATACTTACAAAAGGCAAATTTCTTGAAGAGCAATTTGTGGGTTAAAAAGTGTATGAATTTTTGATAGGAAATTGCCAAAATTTCTCTCCATAGAGTTTATCCTACTTTGGCAATTCAGGAGACCCTGGTTCGATTCCTGGGTCGGGAAGATCTGCTAGAGAAGGGATAGGCTACCCACGCCAGTGTTCTTGGGCTTCCCTTGTGGCTCAGCTGGTAAAGAATCTGCCTGCAATGCGGGAGATATGAGTTCGATTCCTGGGTTGGGAAGATCCCCTGGAGAAGGGAACAGCTACCCACTCCAGTATTCTGGCCTGGAGAATCCCATGGACTGTATGGAACTGCGACTATGGGGTCACAAAGAGACACGACGGAGTGACTTTTGCTTTCACTTTTGATCTTTGACAACCTGAGAGGGAAACAGTGGCATCTCACTATAGTTTTAGCTTACATTGTTCTTTATATGAGGAGAGTTAGGAGTCTTATGTGCAGGAGGCATTTGCGTTTCATTCGCTATGTTCTGTCTGCTGTATTGCTGCCATTAATTCTGCTAGATGGCTGGTCTTTTGCTTATTGACTTTAGAAGTTCTTTATCTACTAGACAAATTAGCACCTTATGATATGAGCTCAAATATTTTGATCCACTTAGTCATTTATCTTTTCTCTTTGTTCCTATTCCTTTTTGTGATTCAAAACTTTTTCAAATTTTTTTATGTGAGGTGATGCAAAGATTTCTTAAGCATGACACCGAAAGCATGATCTATAAAGGAAAAAGAAAATGATAAATTGAACACAATCAAAATTAAGAGCATCTGCTCTTCTAAGGGTACTTTAAGACAATGAAAAGACAAGTCACCAGTTGGGAGGAAACATTCGCAAATCATGTGTCTGATAAAGGACTTGCATCCAGAATACAGAAGAAAACTTTAGGACTCAGTAACAAAAAGACACAAACCCAGTTTAAAGAATGGGCAAAGATGTGAACAGACATTTCACCGAGGAAGAGACACAAATGGGCAATGCGCGCACGAGAAGACTGCAGCACCGCTAACCCCGGCGAGAGGCAACTCAGAACCACAGTGAGACCCCTCTTCTCCAAGGAAATACCAATGCTACGAGCTACGCCACCTTGCAGAAATCAAGAGATAAGATGGTTCCATTGGAGAAGTAGCAAAACAGTCACACCTTTTGAAAACATTGTTGCAGTATAGTTGATTTACAATATTAGATTATTCTCAGGTGTACAGCATGGTGATTCAGTATTTGTACAAATCATACTCCAGTAAAAGTTATTACAAGATAATGGCTATGATCCCCGTGTCATAGAATATAACCTTGTTTCTTACCTATTGAGTACATAGTCATTTTTATCTCTTAATCCCATACCCCTGATTGGACCCTCCCCACTTCCTTCTTCCAGAATCTGCCTGCAATGCAGGAGACCTGGGTTTGGTCCCTGGATGGGGAAGATCCCCTGGAGAAGGGAAAGGCTACCCACTCCAGTATTCTGGCCTGGAGAATTCCACGGACTGTACAGTCCGTGGGGTCGCAAAGAGTCAGACACGACTGAGCGACTTTAACTAAAGAGGAGGACATGGCAACCCACGCTAGTTTTCTTGCCTGGAAGATCTCATGCGCAGAGGATCCTGGCAAAGTACAGTCCATGGGGTGGCAAAGAGTCAGACACAACTGTGCCGCTCTCCCTTCCACGTCCTTCTTCCGCTTAGTAACCACTGGTTTGCTCTCTGTGTCCGTGTTTTCTGTTTTGCATAGACAGTTGTTTGTGTTACCTTTTGGATTCCACAGATAAGTGCTCATACAGTGTTTGTCTTTGGTCTTGCTAAGTGTGCACTGTTCTCTCGGCCCGTCCGTGTTGCTGCAGACGGCAGCACGCATGCCCCGTGTGGCCGAGTGTTTGTTCCGTGGCATGTGTGTTCCACGTCCTCGTCATCCATTCCTCTGCTGACGGGCGCTGGGCTGCTTTCGTGCCTTGGCGACTGTGAGCAGAGTGGCTGTAAACGCTGGGGTGCGCGTGTCTCTGTGAGTGAGTGTCTCCACTTTTTCCAAATGTACACCAGTAGTGGAATCGGTAGATCACGTGGTAACTCTGTTCTTAGTTTTTTAAGTTTTTTTTCTGTTCTCCATAGTGACTGCACCCACTCACATCCCCAGCGACAGTGTGGAGAAGCCCTTTTCTCCACGCCCTCTCCGCACTTGCTGTTGTGGGCTTTTGATGATGGCCATTCTGACGGGTGTGAGGTGGTCCCTCATTTTGATTTTGATTTGCCTCTCTCTAATAAGACGTGATCCTGAGCGTGCTCTCATGTGCCCGTTGGCCTCTGTATGTCTCCTCTGGAGCAGTGTCTGTGCAGGGCTTCGGCCTATTCTGGGGGTGGGTTGTTGGTTTAATCGCACATCAGGCTTGGTCTTAGGGGCCAGTCCTTTGCTTACTGACCCGAACACCGAGCCCGTTACTCAGCCTCTGAGTCTCAGCTGCTGCACAGACCTCACACAGTTCTCTCCCCCTGGCGGGCGGCCTGCGGGGGCGTACAGACACCCACCAGGGTCTGGGTGAGAGTTGCGGGGGCGTACAGACACCCACCAGGGTCTGGGTGAGAGTGGCTGCTCTTCTGCTGCTGGGCACCAGGACACGGGAGCGCCAGGAAGCTGGCCGCCTCCTCCGGGAAGGGCCCCCTCCCGCCCCCTCCCGAGGCTGTGCGGTGCAGTCTGGGGGTCCAGTCCACCGTGTCTGTTTGAAGCCGTGCGGCAGGGCTGGTGGGCGATGAAACTCACACTAGGCCCGACGGACAGGCCACAGGGCCTGTCCCCTGGACCCTGACATCCTGTTTATTATGAAGGAGCAGCTGCCCTCGGCTGCTAAGGCTGCCTGCCAGGCCGCAGCGCAGAGCGGGTCCCAGCACCTCCGCGGGCCAGGCCTGCTCCCTGCTCTGCAGGTGAGGAACAGGGCGTGGTGGAGTCGGGACTTGAACCCGGGCGCTTGCCCTGCGGGGCTGACACTCTCAGACACTCCTCCCCACCATCACTGTTTGAAGCAGGGGGCTTGAGGCCAAGGCTGCAGGGGGGCCGCGGCTTCTGACCTTGGGGCTGGTTCCCGGGGCAGCCGCGGCGGGGGCGGGCCGGCCTCGTTCGCAGGCGCTCGTCGCCCGGGCCCTCCTCCAGGGGCAGGCGCACTTCCCCGGGGCTCCTGCAGGGGGAGCCAGTGAGGCGGACCCCCAGGGTAACCTGCTGTCGGAGGCAAGGAAGCCGGACGCGTGCCCACGCCCCGAGGTCAGAGAGACGAGGAGAGGGGTGCGCGGGGTGCGGGCAGCTCTGCCCAGGACCAGCGTCGGGGAGGTGGGCGGGCACTGCAGACAGGGCGCCCTGAGAGCAGCGGCGAACTCCCGGAAGCGGCCTCCCGGATGGAAAAGCGACTGGAAAGAGTGGAGAGGGCCCGCCGCCTTCTCGGGGCCCCTCGCCAGGCTCCACTCCAGTTAAAGGCGGCGCGGCCACGCTGCTCACGGCCTCCCCGCCTGGCGCGGGGCGTTCCCCTGCACGCAGGCCGGCGGGCTTTGCGGACACGGGCCTCCTGGTGGAGGCGTCTCCGTGAGCTCAGCTGCCCTCCGCCCTCTCCTCCCCCGGGGCTCCCCCCGCCCCACCCCCGGCCCCGGAATCACAGGGACCACCCTCGTCATCCCTGCCCCAGGAGCCCGGCGGGAGCGCTGGCTCTGCTTGGCCCTGCGTCCTGCGTTTCCCCTCCTGGGTCCAGCACGACCCGGAGGGCGGTCGGTCTACGCGGGCCTCCCTGAGCAGGGCTCAGAGAAGGGCCTGCGGTCACCCGGTGGGGAGGCACCTGCTCGCTGCCAGGGGGCGGGAGGCTGCGGTGTCCTGCCAGTGGCGGACAGTGACGAGCCAGCCCTCCCGTGGGGAGGAGGGCAGCTGTGGGTGCGGGGTGCTTCCCCTGCCTGCCCGGGACTGAGGCCGCCGAGGGGAGGGACGCACCCGCTGTGGGCAGCACGCAGGCCTCCCCGCCCGCGGGCCCGGGGACGGGGGCCTCCTCCCAGAGGAGCAGCCGGCTTCCGTGGCTGCATCTGCAGCGGTCACAGAGGGCACCCCACCCTTGAGTCTTCCGAGGGCCCCGCAGGAGAGCGCACGTGAGGCCAGGCTCGCCTGCAGGGGGACCGTCCGCTGGAGGCTGGAGGCTGGAGGCAGCAGACAGTCGTCCGGAGGGACCGCAGGATGCGGGCCGCTGCCTCCTGGCTGTCTGAACACCTCAGGCACTTTGTGGGCAGGCTCAGTGGCCTTAGGTGCTCGGGGTTCACGCACCAATGGGGGCGACTGTGCCGGAGAGCGTGCTGCTCCCACACGAGTGTTCCAGGACCGAGAGTGCATCCTTGTGGAGTAGGTCTGGAGACCCTGTGTGCTGGGAGCCAGGGAGGGACACGCCGATGCCCAGAGGGGCGGATGCGCGCCCNGCTTGTGAAATGTCTTTCTTATGCTCATCCTGGAAGTTGATTCTGAGTTTGTCAGCTAGATAGTACTAGATGAGAGGCCTGAGTGACATCATAAAAATCTTCATTTCCTATTTTAGTTTCAGTCAACAAATGCAAACATCTCAGCTTGAAACTTTTCATCTTGAGTATTTTTTTTACATTGCTGATGTTTGATTTCTTCAAGAATTTAAAAGCCATCTTTGAGATAGCAGTATAGATGTCCTTGACTGCTTCTGATGGGCCTTGTCTCTGAGAAATCATAGCTAACATTGGCTAAAGCAGGGAAGAACCATATTTGGCTGAAACCAGGGGATAGAGAAAGTTTTGGTGGTATTTTCTGAGTATAAATACAATAGTATCTTACTCCTCTGTGGCTCAGTATTTGATAATTACAGAAATGCTGTGGATAAGTTCATTTTCCTGAAGCATATTAGCTACCTAAATCATAAAAAAGAATCTTGCCATAGCTATTGTATATAGTACATGGGCTTTTCAGGGGGCACAGTAGTGAAGAATCCACCTGGCAAGCAGGAAACATGGGTTTGATGCCTGGGTCTAGAAGATCCCCTGGAGAAGGAAATGGCCACCCACTCCAGTATTCTTGCCTGGGAAATCCCATGGACATAGGAGACTGATGGGCTACAATCCATGTGGTCACAAAGAGGCTGACACAACTTAGCTTCTAAACAACAACAATTTGGAACACAGTTTTTCAGTCAAGTCACATGTAGCCGTTAATTAATTCTCAAGGTATTTTGTCCACGTGCTTGACTGTCCAAAAAAAGTTAATCTAATACTTTTGGTTTTGATTTTCATCCACTAGTAGTTTTAAAATATGAAGTAGAGAAATATTGATAATTATCAGAAGTATAAGAACAAAGTTTTGGTTATTATCTATTCGTTATTTGGTATAGTTTCCTGGATATTATTTCTGTTCCAACAGATAAGCAGAGAAAGTTAAGTAAAAGCTGCACTTCAGGAGTTAAATACAAATATTTTCCCCAGTTCTTGGAAGCTTGCTTGTAAGGCTGCCATAAGTGGGTGGAGGTAAGGAAATAGGCCAATGTGAGATACGCATATGAAGGTGATGACTCGTAACTTTTGCAGGCTGTAAGATAGAAGGAAAGAATTATTGATTTAAAAAAAAATCATTCATATGCAGACACTGGTGTAGGCACTGGGAATCATTTCTGAACAAAACAGATGAAAATTCCTCATTTTTTGGTAAGGGACTTCCCTGGTGGCTCAGACGGTAAAGTGTCTGTCTACAATGCGGGAGACCTAGGTTCGATCCCTGGGTCAGGAAGATCCGCTGGAGAAGGAAATGGCAATCCACTCCAGTACTATTGCCTGGAAAATCCCATGAACAGGGGAGTGTGGTAGGCTATACAGTCCATCATAAACACTGATCATCAGTACATTTTATAGTATGGTAGGAGGTTGTCAGTGGACCAAAGTCCCTGAGAAAGATGTTTTAGATAGGAAGTGAAATGATTTTAGGTAATCCTCGGGTGAGGTGTTTAGTTAATCTGCAGCAGTGATACCTTTGTGTAGCTTTTATACAAATGGCTCAGAGTAAATTTGCACTTCATATATGAATCTGACTGGGACAAAGCTTTGGTTGTGCTCCATATTGCCTGTGTGTGTCTTCAGATTTAGCTAAACTCCCAGATGGTGCATACAAAAACTTTATAGGAACCTAATTTAACTTTGTAGACTCAAATCTTTAAACACATCCTTAGCACCTGCTGTGTGTGCTTTGTGCAAGATGTGAGATTGCAGAAATGGTAGACAGTGTATAAATAGTCATCTGTAAGAGATGCTGTGCAACCCCAGGGATCCAGAGAATACAGAGCATTCCGTCCTGTCCTTTCATGGAGGAAATGATGAATGGAAGGTATAACAGGAGTTCTCTAAAAGGGGAAATGGGAGATTTCAGTCAGAGGAAGCATCAGGAGGCATGAAATTGCCCGTGAATTCTCCGTTTTGTTCAGGTTTGTTCAAGAGGCTGTAGAACTGGGGACTTGGACGGGATCTTTCAGTAACACAGCTTACTCCCCTCATCTTGCTCAAGTGGCAAAATCCCAACTTCAGGTTACTCACCTAATTATTAGCCTGGGTAGAATCGGAACACAGTTTTCTTAATTTAGGGCTTTTCCTATCCTGATGGTTTATGAGTATAAAATTCAGGGAGATGTAGGATCAGAGTGAGTTCTTAACAGTATCATTCAATAAATATTAATATATAGTGTGTTTTCTTTGTTTCTAGCATTTTTAGATTGCAGGTCTCTTTTGACATGTAATTCCACAGAAACATTTGACTAGGAAAAATGAAGTGAAAGTCACTCAGTTGTATCTGACTCTTTGTGACCCCTTGGACTGTAACCCACCAGACTCCTCTGTCCATGGAGTTCTTCAGGCAAGAATACTGGAGTGGGTTGCCATTTCCTTCTCCAGGGGATCTTTCAGACCCAGGGATTTATCTGGGTCTCCTGCATAGCAGGCAGTTTCTTTACAGATTGAGCCACCAGGAAAGCCCCCCACGGTGTAATTTCCTAATGTAAGACTGCTCAGATGGAACAGAGTGTAAATAAATATAGTTAACATTAAAATGGAAATTCTTAGGAAAGGTGGTTTAGGAATGTCAATGAATATAAACCAAACCTGTTTCTGTATAGGAAGAAACAAAGAGGTTGGGCAAGGAAGGAAAAAAGGAAAGAAATATTTATTAAGCATTATGGTGGACAACTGCCATTTGTGTTTTCAAAAAAATAGCAGTTTAGGAAAGGGGACCCAGGTTTTCAGCTGTGTTAATATCTGTCTGTCCATCTGTCTCTTCTGCTTTTCTCTCTTCTCTCCTTTCTTTCAAAGACCCCTCTGCATCACCCATCCCAGCATCTTTGTTTTCATATGATTTAACTGATTTTAGTACCTGAACATCCTCACCTATAAAATAAATTCATAGTAAAACAACCTAAGTGCTATGTACCAGGCACTAAATGCTTTAAATAGTTTAATAACAAATAGGAACCCCATTTTTACAGATGAAGAAACTGACAAAGAGAGGTTAAATAATTTGCTCAAAATTATGTGGCCAGTCTGTGGGGTAGCTGGAATTTGAATCCTGGCAGTCTCAACCCAGAGAACCTGCCTCATATTACCTTATCTATAATTGATAAAATTATATAAAAAGGTAGTATTCAGACAGGCCTTATTTTTCAGAGAAGTCTTCCATTACCAGGTATTAATATCTCATACTGTTAGGACTGTTTTCTAAGGTGGAAGAGAAAATAAAAACCTTTACATTTAAATAATACTTTAACATTATTTTTGACTTTTAGTGTAGGATTAATGCACATTTTGATGAAATCACAAAATACTGATACGAAAAAGAAGAAAATAAAAATCTCTCATAATTGCATCTTCAGAGATAGCTATTGTATTTTGTGATATGACTTCTAATCTTTTCCATCATGTTTTGTTTGTATATATTTAAAAATATACAAATAGATCTCTACTGTGCATAGATCAAGTTTTTCACTTGTGAATTTTTTATGTCAGTATACTACTGCAGAATCACCTTGAGTGTCTGTTGACCAAGTATTAACAGTTTTGTTGTTTGTCAACCCAATTAAATATGGTATGCTTGTTTTGCAGAGGGAATTGAAGTCAGTTTGGTCATGTTTTCAGAACTGTAGTTTTGGGAATTGTGACTACTTGGCTGGCCTTGGTTTACTTTTACCATCTGATACAGAGTTGCATTTGTTTTACATTACTGAGTGGAAAATAATTACTGTTTGATTACTTTTACCATTAATGATTTTTTTTTCTTGATGTAGTTAAAGAGTTCTTGTACCTTTAGAGTTTTGGATATATGAAAATATATGTAATACTTCTCTTTAGTTGTATATTTGATTAGGAGGTATTGAAGCGGGGCTTTCCTGATGGCTCCTGATTCTCATAAAGAATCTGCCTGCAATTCAAGAGATACAAGAGACTCTTGATCCCCAGATTGGGAAGATCCCCTGGGGGAGGAAATGGCAAACCCCTGCAGAATTCTTGCCTGAAAAATCCCATGGACAGAGGAGCCTGACAGGCTATAACCCAAAGGGTTATAGTTAATATTTAATATTTTTTAGAAGCTGTTTTGGGACTATATACCTATCCCTTCCTCATTCCATTTTCACCTATGAGTTCTGATGTCTGTTAAAATTTCTTTTCTGTATTATTATTATGATGCTTGACAATGTTCTCATTCTATCACTGCTTTTATACTTATTATTTGACATTTTTACTGTAAGGGAGCCTTTATCCTTTCCATTAATTAATTTATTTTTTAATATCAGCATGGGCTCATGGGTTTCTGTTTTGTTTAATGAGTTAATTTTGACCATCATAGCTTATTTTGGTGCTCAGATTGTCTCAGTTATAGCTAGTGGGAGTCCTCTTGAAGCTGTCTTCTGGGTCCCTTTGATTCATTCCTGTCTTTCTCTGAGCACTCCATTCCTTTCGGCACCATCAGACATTCCCGGTTTATCTTATACTTTCCATGCCTCAACCCTGGGGCTGACCACTTCCCTGAGGGCCCTGGTTCTAGCCAGCAGTGGATAGTATTTTGGAACCAGAATTTAGGTGATAGGTGTCCTCATTACTGCAGATGTTTTGCTACTGCCAGCCATCTCATTGGCCAATGCTAGAAAAATCCATACCCACACGAATTTAAATCCAAATACTTTTTCTGTCTCTTCATCTGTATTGAATGAGTTCACGCTAATATTTGTAGTTCTGAGCACAAGGTTCCTCAGAGTCTCATCCCTTTACATATTTTTCACTTCCTCCTTTGTCAGTGAGAAACCTGGCTCTTATACTCAGTATACTTAGTTGTTCAGACCTCTCTGTCTGAAGCGATTCTCCTAACTCTGCCTGACCACCTCTCTTGTGGCTTGGCCTCCGGCTGTCATCCAGCCACCATTACTCCCTGAGCGCATGTGGACCCTCACTTCCACCGTAATAAGGATGAAAGCAGTTTGATACTCCGTTGTGTATGGTATGAGTGTGATAGTAATCTAATTTATTTCCCCATGGGTCCTGTGTTTAAAACTGATACCTCAGACATGTTGGGAGGATACTTTATCCTGAATGTAAAAGTTCTAGCTCAGTAAATTGTAGTTCCATGTAGCAGTGATATCTAGTTTGTTGTCAGCATCTCAACAGTGTGATGGTTGCTTGTAGCTGTTCTTGTTTTTTATAAACATAGTCATCATTTCTGATTACTAAATCAGAGCCAATTTCTATAGGTTTATTATATGTATTAGTGCTACTTTGATTTTCTGAAATTAGAACTTAAAAGCAGGAGTTTGAAGGTAAATAAACATATTTGGCTAATAGTCTAAGAACCTCATAGCCAGGTGGCTTTATTGTTACTATTTGCAGTGGAAAGACTGGGTCTTATTTTATTGCTACTATTGTTTTTATCTTTTTGCCTAAGTTCTCCTGTTCTCAAACTGAAATTTGATGAGAATAGTTTAGTAAGTGTAGTATTGGGTATTAATTTTTGTGTGTTTCTTTGTAGGGATAGTTAATGGTTTAACTTAAATACTTTCTTATTATTCAGTACAAACATAGAATAAAGTGGAAGCAGTAGGAGTCAAAGTCTCTTATGACAACTTTTCTGGAGTCTCGATGCCCAGATCCTGTTCCAGACAGGTGGGCAGCAGCATGATCCCCTCTTTAGAGAATCTGTTTGCTGGTGGCCTGTATCATTAGATTTAACTACTGAAGTAGCTCTTTGTTTAAAAACTCCCCGTTGGTTATAGGTTTTACTCACATATGCCTGGCTCCATTCTCCCTAGCCCTTCCTCAAACCCTGCCAAATGTTCAGCTGGTTCTCTTAGTTTCAACTCTTAGAAACTGCACTTTTGAGCCAGTGAACAACAAACCGATTTGTCAAAACTGAAGTCTCTCACCTGGAGCACGTCATTGTTTGGAGTACTGATGCTTGTGTCTCCACCCTATTTGTTAAGGACTCCCAAAGGAGTCTTTATCTGTCAGACTGTTCAACCTGTAACAGTAAATAAATCCTTTCAACCTGTAAATAAATCCTTTCTTAAACTTTTCAACCTTTTAATTTGATAAATGGCAATTTATCAAGAACTGAAATTTTAAAAAAAATTTTTTTTCTGATTATAGTGAGAGCCAAACTATACCAAAAAGTACAGTTCTAAGTGGCTAGACATTGGGAAAGTGTTCCTCAGTTGAACTGTACTAATTTTAGCTTTTGCCGAAGTGGGAACATCTTTATAAGGTGTTGGGACTGTATTGTCAAATGATAACTAGGTTCTAGAGATACATTTACCCTTTTTTGTCTTTGAATATTTAAAAGAAAGTATCACTGTCATTTTATTTAGCACCATTGGGACAAAAGGTTACTCTTGACCCTCTGGTGACAGAAGGTCATCTCCTGGGCTGAGGAGATCAATATCTATATATAACTCTTGAGAAGTCTACTTTAGACAAAGTGTGGAGCTTTGGCATCACTTAGGAGTGATTTTAAAAAGCACCTTCAAGTTTGAGAAGTTTTAGACAATAGTAAGTGGAGTTTGTCTGGATATTGAGTTAAATGATTCAAAATAAAGAAGAAAATTCTTTGGTGTTCAGCATAACACTACCTCTCTTCTTGAGAGACTCTGTGAGGCCCTGACAAAGATTCTTTCTTTACTTGACCACACTTTGGTCAGGTCTTGAACCTTCTCCTAGGCCTATCTGCGCACTTTCTTGTAAAAAGTCTAGCTTTAGTAAGAACCCTGCTGGTCGGTTTAACTAGAATCCCCTGCCACCCTCAGGATCTGATCTGCTTCCTCATCCACCACCATCCCACAGGTGATATCTGATCACCTCGGCCTGTGTTCAACAAGAATCCTGTTCAGTTCAGTTGCTTAGTTGTGTCCGACTCTTTGCGACCCCATGGGCTATTAAGAATCTTTTAGGTCAGTTTAACCAGGACTGCCCCCCGACCCAGCCCCGTTCCCCTGATATATTGTCTTGGTAATTTTTTCGTTCACCCCTGCACCCTGTTCCTTGGTTATAAATTCCCACTTGCCTTACCAATGCTATATTTGGAGTTGAACTCAGTCTGTCTATCCTACCGTAAAATCCCACTGCAGTAGCCCCAATAGCTGTCTGATTATTCCTGAATAAAGTCTGTATACCATTTTTAACAGATGTCAGTGAATATTATTTTTTCTTTAACAGTCCTCAAGGTTAAATTCTCTGGTTATCTTTACACACTTATAATTATTTATAATTATTATTTAAGGTCTTTTCCTCCTTCCTAGACTGTAAGTTTCATAAGGTTTGTTCACTGTTTTATTTCCCAGCATGTTAGTACGTGCTTGGCATGTACTTGCTTGGCAGGTATGTCCTCAGTATATAAATATTTTTGATTAACTGAAGGTTGTTGTAGAACAGTGGCTTGTGAGTGAGGAGACCTGGGTTTTAAGAGTCTTTGGTTTGTCACTGGCCATGTGACTTTGGGCACATCACTTAATTTCTTCTATTTTCTCTGTTTTACTGGGGCAAAATAAATGCCTGTGCCATTGGGTAAATGTGAGAATTAAATGACAGAATGTATATGGAGGTTTTCAACAACCAGAGAATCCTGTACATGAAATTCCCAAGCCAGTATGTAAACTCTTTCTGAATTCAGATTTTTTTTTTTTAGCTATCTTAGCATGGTATTGCTGAATATTACAATAAATATTTATTGGCATCGCCTGTGTATAAGCAGAATGTTATTAGCTACTAGTGGCAGGAGAAGAAAGGTAGGGGTTCAGAAATAAAATGTGGTCTCTGTTCTCAAGAATCTTAAAATTGGAGACTGGAATGTTAACATGGATGTGCTCTTCAATAATTTTTTTTTTAATTCATTGGTTTGAAGTTCATTGGTTAATGAAGGTTAAAGATTATTGAGATTATTATTAATGTCCTATAGAGTGTACAAACATCTTTGTGTGAAATAGAGAAGCATTTATAAAAGTTGTAAGATGGGACTTCCTGGCGGTCCAGTGGTTAAGACTCAGCACTTCAGTGAAGGGAGTGAGGGTTCTGTCCCTGGTTGGGGAACTAAGATCCTGCATGCTGCATGGTGGCTAAAAAAAAAAATTTTTTTTTAGATAGGTCTGGTATGTATGTGCTATAGAAATTTTGCAGATAAGGGCTTCTGTATTTTTAAGCAGAGGCTGTTTCTATGAGGATGGGTTTGAGGGACCATTTTGCTTAGTTTAGGCACTGCTGCTTCTATTGCTCCATTCCAGCATCACATTTTTTGTTTCTGTTTTGGCTGTACTGGAAGGATTGAGCCGGGCCACAGCAAGGAAAGCTAGCCTAACCACTGGACCTCCAGGGAATTCCGTGGCTAAGTAGGGAGGATGGGGGTGTGTGTGTCTGTGTGTTCTTTTCTGTTTTTTGGCTTTGCAACATGTGGGATCTTAGTTCCCCACCAGGGATTGAACCCATACCTCGCCGCCTTTGAAGCACGTTATCTTAACCACTGGACAACCAAGGAAGTCCCACATTGTGTTTTTTTTAATACCGAAAGGAGGTGGCTGGAATCCTTTGACCCAATTTTTTTCTGCAGTTCACTTGGGTATCTCAAGTAGAGATTGGAATGGGCTGGAAGGGGTTGGCAAATGCCAAGGCATAGAGGGCTCTCATGATAATGATGCTTGCTTAACACTTCAGCCTCCTCTGCTCCTTCCTTCCTTGTCTACCCCTCCACCCCTTCCCCACTCCATTCCCTCCCCATCTCCCTACCCGCCAACCCCTTTATCCCTTTATTCCCACTTCTTTCAACAGACATTTCTCCCAAGCCAGCCTACCTTTGTAAAATGTCGTTCCTGTTGTTCTGGCTAGACTGCCCTTCTCCGTCCCACCTGCATTTCTTTAGTTCAGGCATGCGTGCATGCTCAGGCATGTCCAACTCTTTGCTACTCCACGGACTGTACTTACTAGGCAGAAATACTGCAGTGGGCTGCCATTTCCTCCTCCAGGAGATCTTACCCTCCCAGGGATCGAGCTGTGTCTCCTGTCTGCTGCACTGGCAGGCTGATTCTTTCTGGAGCCAACTCATTTTCTCTGACTTATGCTTCCTTCCCAATTTGTTAGCTATCATGTCAGTGTCCTCCTCCACAGTCCTTATTATAGCTCGTATCAAAAAGATGTTATACTTGTCAGTTTTCAGGCCTTTCTTCCTCATCAGAGTATGTGACCTCTTTGAGGATGCAGCAGTTTCAAAGTCATTTTTAAATCTCTTATCATTTAGCATAGTACCTGTTACATATTTGATACTTGGTCACGATTTTTTACATATGTTACCAATTACATGTGGAATCTAAAAAATGATTCAAGTAAACTTATGTACAAAACAGACTCACAGACTTAGAAAACAAATTTATGATTACCAAAGGGAATGGGATTGGGGAGGCAGAGGGAAAGATAAATTAGAAGTAAAAAAATTTTTCAAGTATTTTCATGGTGGTAGGTGGAGGTATGAGTGATTTCTCCTTTATTCTGCTCTAATTTTCCCCTTCCAGAGACTTTTACTCATTGGAAAAGACTCTGCTGCTGGGAAGGGCAGGAGGAGAAGGGGATGACAGAGGATGAGATGATTGGATGACATCACTGACTCAATGGACGTGGGTTTGGGTGGACTCCAGGAATTGGTGATGGACAGGCAGGCCTGGCGTGCTGCGGTTCATGGGGTCGCAAAAAGTCTGAAACGACTGAGCGACTGAACTGAACAGAGACTTGGAGAAATGGAAATAGGTGACTATTATATACAGAAAGATCTGAAACACTCATTTATTGAATCTTTATTTTATAGTTTTGTATAGAGACGTGGTTGTCTTATCCTTTCAAAGACTTACGTATGCCAGGCACGTTCCACTGTAAACTGTGTACCAATAGCAGTGAATGCAAGTGCTCGAATCCCTGCATCCCCTACCACCATCACACCTCTGAGAATCCTAATCATAACTTCTTGGCCTTCATTAATGTATACATCGAGTAGTCATGTACGGATGTGAGTTGGGCCATAAAGAAGGCAGAAAAATTGATGCTTTCGAATTGTTGTGCTGGGGAAGACTCTTGAGAGTCCTTTGGACAGCAAGGAGATCCAACCAGTCAATCCTAAAGGAAATCAACCCTGAACATTCATTGGAAGGGCTGGTGCTGAAGCTGGAGCTCCAATACTTTGGCCATCTGATGTGAAGAACCAACTCATTGGAAAAGACCCTGATGCTGGGAAAGGTTGAAGGCAGGAGGAGAAGATGACAAAAGAGGATGAGATGGTTGGATGGCATCACTGACTCAATGGACATAAGTTTGAGCAAGTTCTGGGAGTTGGTGATGGACAGGGAAGTCTGGTGTGCTGCAGTCCATGGGGTCGCAAAGAGTTGGATACGACTGAGCAAGTGAACTGAACTGAACTGAATAATTAACGATCTTGGGTATCTTTTCATGTGCTTAATCAGCCATCTGTATGTATTCTTTGGGGAACTGTCTTTAGGTTTTTGCCCATTTTTGACTGGGTTATTTTTTTTTGTTATTGATTTGCTTGTCTTCTTTATTTCTAATGGCATACTTAGGCTGCTTGTTTTTATTGTCATCAACCTTTTTACTCTTCATCTTAAAAGGTGAAAGTAACATCTTTTATGTTGAAATTTAGAATGCAGTTTTTTAATAAGTGAAATTTAAAACTTAATAGTCATGTGAAAAGTAACAGTAGAATGTAATTATTCCCATATGGCTCAGTGGTAAGGAACCCGCCTGCCAACACAGGAGACGCAGGTTCAGTCCCTGGGTCAGGAAGATCCTCTAGAGGAGGAAATGGCAACCCATTCTAGTATGCTTGCCAGGAAAATCTCATAGACCAAGGAGCCTGGAGGGTTAGAGTCCTGGGGTGATAAGGAATCATTCATGCCTGAGCATGTTGCACACAGGAAAATACTACTTTTCTCCAAGATAAGCATGAATTATCCATAGAGGTGGATTTTATTACAGAATGAGATATTTAACTCCAATTGAATTTCCTGTTTCTTAGTTATCTTTATGATATTTCAATGCAGATAAGCAACTGATAATTTAATGCAAGTAATCAACATGTTTGGGAAACAGGTGACATACTGTAAAATTACATAGATTCTGTAGATAGATGTAAAACTGCTTTTCACTTATTACTCCCAATGCATGTATTGCCTTTCTTATGAAATCTGATAGAGAGCTCTGCCAGGTTTTTTCTTTCTGGATTATTTCAAAGTGGAGAGTCTTTCCCCCAAACTATGAAGAAGTAGTTGTGTCTAATTGCTAGTGACTCTGAAGAATATGCCTTTCTGGTATGCTTATTGTTTTTGAGTACTTACTAGTCAAACTGTGGTAAGCAAAAGTAAATTATATGTTATGAAAATTCAGAACACCTTCATTTTATCAGTAAATACTTTGCATAATTTTATGTGTGAGAAACCATGCTAGTTGTGATTAATTCTTTTTTTTTTCATGACAGTTCTGATATTCACATTTCACTTAGTTCATAAGAAACTGGGGAGAAAGGAAAAGAATCTTGCGTTTAGTTTTATGTGTTTTTTCTCTTCTTTGATGGTTTTCACTCATTTGTGTTACTCTTTCTCAGTTGTGGGCTTCCCTGGTGGCTCACCAGTGAAGAATCTGACTGGAGTTCAGGAAACACAGGTTCAATCCCTGGGTTGGGAAGATTGCCTGGAGGAGGACATGGCAACCCCTTCCAGTATTCTTCCTTGGAGAATCCCATGGACAGAGGAGTCTGGCAGGCTGCCGTCCATAGGGTTGCAGAGTCATACACAACTGAAACGACTTAGCATGCACGCATGCTCTTAGCTTTAAATGGCCATAGTTGAAGCCTTTTCCAGGTACTGGGGAGTATAGCTGAATCTCAGATAATATGAAATGTAACTCTTGTAGTTGACAATATTAGGATTAAAGGGTTGTTTTTTTTTTTTTTTTAGTTGTACCTTTCTTGTGCAATACAGTTCTTGTTCTACCTTTGATTCCCAGGTTTGCCTGCATCAATGTATTATTTTACATAGGGACTTTCCTGACATACTACTGTCCATGAGTCCTTTCTTGTTTTTTGTTGTTGTTCAGTCTCTCAGTCATGTTTGATGTTTTGCGACCTCATGGACTGCAGCACGCCAGGCTTCCCTGTCCTGCATCTCCTGGAGCTTGCTCAGACTCAGATTCATTGAGTCGGTGATGCGATCCAACCATCTCATCCTCTGTCGTCCCTTTCTCCTCCTGCCTGCAATCTTTCCCAGCATCAGGGTCTTATCTAATGAGTCAGCTCTTTGCATCAGATGGCCAAAGTATTGGAGCTTCAGCTTCAGTCCTGATGAATATTCAGGGTTGATTTCCTTTAGGATTTACTGGTTTGATCTCCTTGCAGTCTAAGGGACTCTCAAGAGTCTTCTCCAACACTGCAGTTCAAAAGCATCAATTCTTCGGCGCCTGGCCTTCTTCTTTTGTTTTTAGTCTTCATTTAGAGGAATTGTGATTGTTCTGTGTTTGCGTACCGTAAGCTTGTGCTTAAACCATTGGGGATCTGAAAGATGGAAATCCTTGCTTTTGAGCAGAAGGGGAGAATGAAACAGTCTTGAATATAAGAAATATTTTATCCAAGTTCCTTTATGGAAGAATTCAGTTATGCTTGTGATCTGGAGTATGTAAGTTGGGCAAAATAACTGTACTTTTGTGCCTATTTCCTTAGTTCTAAAAGAACAGTTTTATATTTGACAGCATTCAGTGTTTCTTCTTAATGGTTTTTGAAGAGATTTATGATGACTTGTGGAATTGGTAAGAATGAGATCAAATCTCTGGAGAAGTAATTCACATTTAGTGATTTTTAGAAATGGGAAAGATTTTGTTCCTACATCTTATTTTTAGAAAAATCAGTTGAGACTAAGATCTTGTGATTTCCAAGGCTACACTTAGTCAATTATATAAACAAATTCTCAGTGATACCAAGAATTCCAAGTGTCTTACTGTTTTACTGGTATTTTTTGATATTACAGATTTCCCATTTTTTGCATTTGCTTATTATAAAAGGATAATGTGTAGCCATAACTCAGCTTATGTCTATGATGGACCTTCACTGCAAAAGTTAAAGAGATGGTACACATATATTTAACTGCAATCAATTGTTGAGCACTGACTATACACCAGCTTATGCTCTGTATTTCTTTTTTTTTAATTTATTTATAATTGAAAGATAATTGCTTTAAATATTATGCTGGTTTCTGCTGTATATCAACATGAATCAGCCATAGGTATACATATGTCCCCTTCCTCTTGACTCTCCTATGCTCTGTATTTCTGAGCATATAGTTTGGTTTTCAGATGAACCATCCCTCATGGTAGGTGATACGATTTCTTCTTTTTTGCAGTCAGAATGGTTAAGTAACTTTATCAAAGTCACCTAACCAATGCAAGGCAAATTAGGGATTACAGCCCAGAGTACCCAGCTGCAAAATCAAGGTTTTTCCTATGCCATATGAAGTAGATAATGCTCAAGGTAAATATTAATGGTAGATAGCCTTAAAAAATACTTTTAAATATAAATTTTTTTTATGTCTTTGAATTTGTTACCACATTGCGTCTGTTCTGTTTTGGTTTTTTGGCTGTGAGGAATGTGGGATCCTAGCTCCCCAACCAAGGATCAAGCTGGGATCAAGCTGCACCGGTGCATTAAAAGGAGAACTTTTAACTGTTGGACCACCAGGGAAGTCCCTTGGTGGCTTTTATTGATGCTTGTGCCAGGCATTGCATTAGTATCTGTTTACTGATTTCTAATCCTCAAAACAACACTGCAACGTAATGCTTCCATCATTTTCAGATGAGGCAGAGAAGGCTCCTGAGAGGCTCAGTAATAAGTAACTCAGTCAAGGTCTCTCACTAAGTAGCACAGGTACTCTGCTTCCAGGGCTGCAGGTCAGTCAGCTGGCAGTGCTTTCATACTATCCTGTGCTGCATGCTGCTTTACAAATCTCATCTTATATATTTAACTGATGACTTTGGGTTTCCTCAGGGTCCATTAGCATATCAAGCTGATTGAGTCTGACAGAGTTTCTAAGGTGAATATTTTGAAACGATTTTGATAATAGAGCTAAGGATGGTAGCAGTAGCAGCCACCAGGTAAAAAAGCATTAGGGGTGGAAGTCTGCATATATATATATAGGTGATTTTGGTTTCCTTGTCTATTTGTTGTCAGTTGCAAAGTCATTTCCAACTCTTTGTGACCCTATGGACTGCAGCACACCAGGCTCCTCTGTCTTCTACTATATCCTGGTTTGTTCAAATTCATGTCCTTTGAGCCAATGATGTCATCCAACCATCTCATCCTCTGTCATCCCCTACTCTTCCTCCCGTCAGTCTTCCTTAGCATCAAGGTCTTTTCCATTGAGTTGCCACTTTACACCAGGTGGCCAAAGTATTGGAGCTTCAGCTTCAGCATCAGTCCTTCCATTAAATATTCAGGGTTGATTTCCTTTAGGATTGACTGATTTGATCTCCTTGCAGTTCAAGGGACTCCTAAGAGTCATCCAGCACCATAAATTTGGAAGTATCGGTTCCTTTGGTGCTCGGTCTTCTTTATGGTTCTACTCTCACATCTGTACATGGCTACCAGAAAAACCGTAGCTTTGACTGTCTGGACCTTTGTCAGCCAAGTGATATCTGCTTTTTAATACACTGTCTAAGTTTGTGATAGGTTTCCTTCCAAGGAGCAAGCATCTTTTAATTTCATGGCTGTGGTCACTGTCTGCAATGATTTTGGAGCCCAAGAAATTAAAATCTGCCATTGTTTCCATTTTTTCTCCTTCTAATTGCCACAAAGTGATAGGACCAGATGCCATGATCTTAGTGTTTTGAATGTTGAATTTTAAGCCAGCTTTTTTACTCTCTTTTTTCACTGTCATCAAGAGGCTTTTTGGTTCCTCTTCAGTTTAGTTCGGTCGTTCAGTCATGTCTGACTCTTTGTGACCCCAGTACCTTTTTACTTTTGTCATTAGAGTTGTATCATCTGCATATCTGAGGTTGTTGGTATTTCTCCTGGCAGTCTTTTTCCAGCTTGTGATTCTTCCAGCCTGGCATTTCACATGATATACTCTGCATATAAGTTAAATAAGCAGGGTGACAATATACAGCCTTGTTGTACTCCTTTCCCCGTTTGGAACCAGTCTGTTGTTCCATGTCTGGATCTAACTTTTGCTTCTTGACCCTCAAACAGGCTTCCCAGGAGACAAGTAAGGTGGTCTGGTGTTCCCATCTCTTTGGGGTTCCTCGTCTATAGTGTACTATGAATAGTGCTGGAGTCAGAAATATATTGCACATGATGCATAGACTTTAAAGATAGTTTATTAACATTTCTATACATGGCTCATTTTATTGCCATGTTTTAGCAAGCATTCAAACTTTTTTTATTAGGCTTTTAAATTTCTTAAAATTTAGTTTTGATTTTTGTCAGTATTATGCATGTACATGACAATTTAATTCAGTAGAATCAAATAGTTCTATAAGACTTGTCAGAAAAACCATCTCTCTTTTCCTGTTTCTGGATACACCCATTTGAACTCTTTTACTTGATTGTCTTAATTTTTAATTTCTTGTCTCAAACTAGTTTATATTGTTACATACTGATTTTTTTTTCACTTTAGGTATTAACTATTCTTATTATGGAAGAAGAGGGCATCACTCCCATGGTATCCCCGTGTATATCTATATTTATATCTGTATACATCCCATCTTATATATACATCCTTCCATCCCACCAGCTTCTTAGTATAGTTAACCCTATATAAATAAATACTGTTGATAGTTGAGCCATGTATATACTGTAATTTTGTTTTCTTTCCTAAACAGCTTCTTGCTGTATCTGGAATTTTTTTGTTATTTTCTGTGTACTCAATACTTTTTTTTTAACCCCCAAACACTTCCCTAGTTAACCTTGAAATACATTTCAGACTCTGTCACTTTATCTTCTTGAATACTGTCTGTTGGAGCTTTCTTATCTGCTCCAGTCCATTGGCTGATGCTGTATAGCTGTTATTTGGGATGTCCCTTTGCCTTCATTCTTGGGATTCCCCTTGCATGGCTTTTGGGTTGGATTTCCTCTTTCCTGGATCTCATGTCTTCTCTCTTGATTTACTCCCTTCTTTTTGGTGCAGCTGGAGAGGGGAAAGGCTACCTACTCCAGTGTTCTGGCTGAGAAAATTCCATGGACTGTATAGTCCATGGGGTTGCAAAGAGTCAGACATGACTAAGCGACTTTCACTTCACTTTTGGTGCGGCAGGTTGTCTAAAAGCTCACTAAAAACAGTAAGTGGACTGTTAATATTTTGAGACCTTGTATGTTTAGAAATATACCTTTGTACTTGATTGATATCATGTCAGAGTATCAAGTTCTAGGTTGTAAATTTTCTCACAGAATTTTAATTTTTATGGATGAAGTGCTCCACTTGTTACTGAGAGGTCCAAATGCCTTTCTGACTTCTGATGCTTTGTATCTTGTTTTTTTCCCTCTGGACTGTTGTAAGGTCTCCTCTTTGTTCTGAAATTTCTTAGTTTCTTCTTCTGTTGTGGGTTTATTCACCAAGTTGGTGGTCTCTCAGTCTAAAAAGGCATTTTCAATTCTGGTAAAATTTATTGGTTTATTTCCTTAATAAAGTATTTTCTTGACAGAATATTTCCTTGTTTTTCTGTTATGTGTTTCTGGAATTCTTGTTACTTAGAACTTGGGCCTCTTGAACAGATCCTTGATATTTTTCTCTTTTTCCATATCTTTCTTTGTTTTTTTAGGCTTTGTGTTCTAAGAGATTGCTTTGGTTTTATTTTCTGTTCTTTTTATTGTGGTTTTAATTTCTGCTAACATTTAAAAAAAATTAAGAGTCCTTAAGACTTCTTTCTCTTTTTTTATATAGTATTCCTTTCTTATTTCATTAAGCAGTAATTTTTTTTCTATAACTGAAGATATTAATAGTTTTGGGGGGAGCATTTTTATTCTCCTTTGTTTATCCTTTAAGTTGCCTTTTTTTTTTTTTTTTTGGTATTTTGATGTCTTCTTGCATATTAGAGGCTTCCCTCAAGTCTTGATAACTCTTTTGCTTTCTGTTTTTATTTATAAGTTGTTGTTTAGTTGGTAAGTTGTGTCCGACTCTTTTGTGACCCCATGGACTGTAGCCTGCCAAACTCCTTTGTCCATAGGGTTTCCTATGCAGGAATACTGGAGTGGGTTGCCTTTTCTGACCCAGGGATCAAACCTGTGTCTCTTGCATTGCAGGCGGATTCTTTACCACTGAGCCACCTGGAAAGCCTTTTTTATTTACAAGTAGGACAACTGAAAAGCAAATTGGAATCTCTGTGTCGGGGTTGGGGTGGGGGGGGCATGTCAACTGTAGGATTTGCTGAAGGGTGATATGGCTAGGCTGAAAACTTGAAGAATCCCTGGTGTAAATTTCTTTCTATATCTTTATATGGTGTGGTCAGATTTACCGGAAAAAAAAAAAAAAAGCACAGTTGGTTTTTGCTTGGAGATTATTATCTGGACTGTGGGAAAAGGCAAGGGGTCTCAACATTGATTTTTTTCAAACTCATCTGATCACCTAGTGTTACATATGGTGCATCTGCCTACAACTGTGCCTGTAATCATATCTCTTAAGCCAGACACCCTCTCTGTTTTGCCCTCTTTATAGAATACACCTTTAGTTTCTACTCTTGTCTCAGGATGAGGGGGTAATACAAAAGCCTACTGTGTAGATTGCAGAGGGGATCTGGGTGTGTACCTTTTCTTAAACAGACTGGGGAAGTCTCATTCCATCTCTACTTCTATTTCCAGAGTATCCTACTGATAGTAATTCCTGAACATTCTATGGAATCTGTAGTGTAAATTGGGTGGCTTCTAAGTTCAGGGTTAGGTTTCCTTAGGTATATTAATTCAGTTATTTATTCATCTACTTGCTAATTCCTAAAATTATTGTTTCCTCATCTTTTATTCTATGGGATTGATTTTTTTTTTTTAATTCACATTATTATTGCTTTGAGTAAGGAGTGGAAGCCCACAGTCTTTGACTGTCACTCTTCAAAAGGGTTTCTTACAGGTACTGATTTATTGTATTGCTGTGTTCTGTTAAGCATCCATAGTTTTACAGTGTCACTAAGTAGAAGGAAATTGAAAGAGATATGTCACTGAGTTAAACTACTTAATATTTTTTGAGTTCTTTGTTACTGTAATGTATTAGTAAGTGACTCTGAGTCCTTTTTCTACTGGACACAGTTCAATAACTAATTTTTATAAAAATACAGATTAATCTAAATTTGAGCTGCAAGGAACTATTTTATTTCTTTATTATTTATTATTATTCCTCACTTATATTCTAGATTATTCAGGTTATGCTTCCAAAATATGCTTTGACAAATCTCATTTAAACTTTAATGTCTTTGACCTTAATTATTCATTGGTTAAAATTTACCTCCAAACTAGGAATTATCTCTGTTTTACATTAAAAACAAACAAACAAAAAAAAACAAAAAACAGCTACACTTGAAATTAGATTTATAGGAGAAAAATGATATCTTTTGTGTTAATGTTACCAGTATCTTCCTTCCAGTAATAAAAGAAACAAAGGTTTTTCCCATTTCCCATTACACTTGATCAGTTTTATAGGCATCAATTCAGTTCAGTTCAGTCGCTTAGTCGTGTCCGACTCTTTGTGACTCTCTGAACCGCAGCACTGCAGGCCTCCCTGTCTATCGCCAGCTCCCGGAATTTACTGAAACTCATGTCCGTTGAGTTGGTGATGCCATCTAACCATCTCATCCTCTGTCGTCCCCTTTTCCTCCTGCCTTTAATCTTTCCCAACATCAGGGTCTTTTCAAATGAGTCAGCTTGTCTCATCAGGTGGCCAAAATACTGGAGCTTCAGCTTCAACCTCAGTCCTTCCAAAGAACACCCAGGACTGATTTCCTTTAGGATGGACTGGTTGGATCTCCTTGCAGTCCAAGGGGCTCTCAAGAGTCTTCTCCAACACCACAGTTCAAAAACATCAATTCCTCAGTGCTCAGTTTTCTTTATAGCCCAACTGTCACATCCATATGTGACTGCTGGAAAAACCATAGCCTTGACTACATGGACCTTTGTTGACAAAGTAATGTCTCTGCTTTTTAATGTGCTCTCTAGGTTGGTCATAACTTTCCTTCCAAAGAGTAAGTATCTTTTAATTTCATGGCTGCAATCACCATCTGCAGTGATTTTGGAGCCCCCCAAAATGTGGGCTTTTTATTTTCTTAAGAATATTAGTTTAATGCATTGACTTTCTTATAAGTACCATAGTTTTGAACTTCAATATGCAAATATGATGAGATCTTTCTGTTAGAGTTACTATTTTATAGACAAAGAATAAACCATAGACTATAAACTGTAAATTTTTTTTCATCCAATAAAAGACCTATACTTACCATCCTGAACATCTGTGTGGCTTTATCCAAAAGCATATCCCTAAATGATTAGAAAATAAATGTGGCGCTCTTAGATTTTAGGAGAGAATGAATGTTCTCACAATAGATAGCCTGAGAGAAAGGAGACAGACTAGGGCAGAAGTTCTTTTTCTAGGTTTATGAACAGGTTTTAGATGTCCCTGATAATGCAAAATATATCTCTAGAGAGAAGGTTCATAGTGTCTTTCAGATTACCAGAGGCTTAAAACAGATTAAGAACTAATGGTGAAAGGTAAGAAAAAATTGTATAAAATTTTAAGAATATTATAGGAGATAATTCCATATACATACTGTGCTTATATAGCTGTTATGACTGGGCCTGTTTGTATAAGCTGGGAATATAAATTTAGCAAATGCTGTCAGAATGTTTACTTTTATGTTACCATTCTTGTCTTGATGTCCTTTATCAGTTTAGCTCAACAGACTTCTATTGAGGAGCTGTTCTGACCTAGGCCTTCTCCTAGGCTCTGGAGAAGCAGATGACTTGAAGAACTCCTTGCCTTTGAGAAGCTCATGGTTCATTGTAAAATAGAGACATTTTAGTGTTCTGTGTGAACAGAGAGAAGTCATCTTTAATGTGGTTTAGGACATCAGCGATGCTTCCTGAGGAAAATGAACCCCTGAATTAATTTTCTAGGGATGACTAGACATCTCATGGAAAAAGAAAGTTCATTTACAAGTATATGAGATGCGGAGTAGACACCAGCTGATTTTAACTTTGTGGGTTTTATTTTTTCCTTGTCAGGCCGGCTTTATTGTAAGAATTTAAATTTCAAAGCATTCCCAGGTGGCACTAGTGGAGAAGAATCTGCTTTTCAATGCAGGAGATAAGAGAGTGGGTTCCATCCTTGGATCAGGAAGATTCCCTGGAGAAGGGAATGGCAACCCACTCCAGTATTCTTGCCTAGAGAATCTCATGGATAGAGGAGCCTCATGGGTTAGAGTCCACAGGGTCTCAAAGAATAGGACACAACTGAGCATTTGAGCAGTAGTAAACCAGTAAAACTTCTGTGTCACTGATTAAATGTATTCCTGTTATGTTACTGCTTCTTATTTGCAGGCCAATGATGAATTGTAGGACTTATAGGTGAATCTTTGCTCTGGTGTTAGCTTGAGAGCTATATCTGATGTAAAGATTGTTCCAGTACTGCCAAAACTGCAGACTTGATCTTTTGTGGCACTCTTTATAATGAACTGTGGTTTTGAATTGGATGCCAGCGGAAATTGTGCTTTTCTACTTTTGTGGGGAAAAAAATGCTATTACAACAAGAAATTTCATATTAGTTTTTAGAATATAGGTAAATTACTAAACTATGGGAAGTAGCTGCAATCTATTTAGTTACTTAAAATAACTAAATAAAATGAAAAATAAGAGCTACCTCTTCTTCCCTTTCCTCTCTCCCAATGTAAGGAGTAGACTTGTTAGACTGAGATGTCTTGCTTTGATTGATTGACCCATTTTTTTTTTTTTTTTTTTAGCCAAGGTTTAAGTAGGGAAGGACTCTACAGGGCCTAAGATTGAAAATGAAACTTTGGTGTTAGAATGAGCAAACCTCACCAGTACATTGCTGCAGTTAAAATCTTTTAGATTTGTTGCACCAAATAAAGATGATGGGTCAGTCCCTTTCTCTAAAACTGGGGACAGCTGTTCTTTGCAATAATAACGGGACTTTTCTCTACTTTCAATATCATTATTTAAGTTAATAAACTTCTATTAGTAAACCCATTATGTCCCAGTTCCTGTTTTAGATTCTAGAGATTCACGGATGACCAAGACATGATCCATATTCTTGAGTAACTCGCAGTCTAGTGAGAAAGAGAAAGAAAAATGTAAACAAATAAGTATGCAGAGGTCATGTTTTAAAACTGGATTAGTAGAAGTGTGACAGAAAGATTGGTTTGGTCTGAATACACCTGCCCAGATTCATGAGTTGAAATCTTAATGCCTGGTGTGATGGCCTTAGGAGGTGAGGCCTTTGAGCCTTTGAGAGGTGATTAGGTCATCAGGTCTCCACCCTCATTATTGGGGTTAGTGCTCTTATGGAAAACATCCCACAGAGCTCCCTAACCCCTTTTACCATATGAAGATGCAGGGAGAAGTGGGCAATCAGAAACCTGGAAAAGGGCCTGACAATGCTGGTACCTTGATCTTGGTACTTTTGACCACCAAAGCTCTGAGAATAAATTTTCGTTGTTCATAAGCACCCAGTCTGTAGTATTTTGTTATAGCAAATTGAATAAGGTGATGACTATCTATATGTATATGTGTGTATGTACATATGTGTATATGCATATACATATTGTTACTCAGTATTTTTAAGCTATCATTTCCTATACCGCCCATTTGCTGTATGACAGCTACCTCAAAACTAAGCTGTTTTAAATACATTCATTTAATTGTCATAATGGTTCAGCAAAATTGGTAATATCATTTCCAGTGTTTTAGTTGTAAGCTTAGAGAAGTTGTATGATTTATCTGAGATCACAAAGTTATCTAAGTTACAAAGACAGGATCTGAAACTGGGTGTTTACTTCAAATCCTTTGCCCCTTGATCTTCTGTATGCCAGATAGCACATTACAAAAATGAAGAGAACACAACCTCTCATTTTAAAGAGCTATTTATTTGAAGGAGAACAAACACATAAATATGTAATAGGTGGTTTAAGCTGCAGTGAGACACCAAGAGGATGGAGAGATTTTCATGGAAGGTTAGGAAAGGTTTTTTATAAGAGAAATGATGTTCAGGCTCCCTAGGTGTTTCTTGGATGAAATGTCAGTATATTTGGAAGTACTGCCTGCTCTGTTGCAATTTGATGCTCATTCTGAACTCTGTATCTGCAGGTTTTGTTTTCTTCCTTCTTGTAGTCCAACACATTGTAGGGGATTCTGTTACTGCTGTTGCATGGAAATCATCTAGACATTTGACAATAGTCATTTCCTAAAATCTCCTGTGATTTTAGTACCTGTTTACTGATTGCAATGGATTTAGTGCTGGGCAAAGGAAACTGCAGTCTTTATAAAACTCAGAGCTCAGAGGGTGATCGGAGATGAGTGATTAAACTTTAGTGTCTTCATCTATAGCGGAGATTACACCTCAATAACTTCACAGTTGTAGAAACTAACTGGCCTTTGGTAGTGAAGTGCTTTTTATTTTCTAAGGATTAGATTATAAAAGTTTATGGGATATAAATAAATAGTGACTTGACCAACCCTCTACCTGTTCTTGTATGAAATCATGGAGTTATACTTTATAAAACTGAAGTGTACAGATATGCTGAAAACTGAGAGGTAACCTAGTTAGCAGTTTAATATAATAGCGTGTCAGTTCAGTTCAGTTGCACAATCGTGTTCGACTCTTTGCAGCCCCATGAACTACAGCATGCCAGGCCTCCCTGTCCATCACCAACTCCCAGAGTTTACCCAAACTCATGTCCATTGAGTTGGTGATACCATCCAACGATCTCATCCTCTGTTGTCTCCTTCTCCTCCTGCCTTCAATCTTTCCCAGCATCAGGGTCTTTTCCAATGAGTCAGCTCTTCACATCAGGTAGCCACAGTACTGGAGTTTCAGCTTCATCAGTCCTTCCAATGAACACTCAGGACTGATCTCTGGTTGGATCTCCTTGCAGTCCAAAGGATTCTCAAGAGTCTTCTCCAGCACCACAGTTCAAAAGCATCAATTCTTCGGCACTCAGCTTTCTTTATAGTCCAACTCTCACATCCGCACATGACTAATGGAAATACCATAGTTTTGACTAGATGGACATTTGTTGGCAAAGTAATGTCTCTGCTTTTTAATATACTGTCTAGATTAGTCTTAAGTTTCCTGCCAAGGAGTAAGCATCTTTTACTTTCATAGCTGCAGTCACCATTTGCGGTGATTTTGGAGCCCAAAAAATAAAATCTGCCACCGTTTCCCCATCTATTTGCCATGAAGTGACAGGACTGGATGCCATGAACTTAGTTTTCTGAAAGTTGAGCTTTAAGCCAACTTTTTCACTCTCTTCTTTCACTTTCATCAAGAGGCTTTTTAGTTCTTCTTCACTTTGCCATAAGGGTGGTGTCATCTGCACATCTGAGGTTATTGATATTTCTCCCGGCAATCTTGATTCCAGCTTATTGCTTCTTCCAGCCCAGCATTTCTCATGATGTACTCTGCATATAAGTTAAATAAGCAGGGTGACAATATACAGCCTTGACGTACTCCTTTTCCTATTTGGAACCAGTCTGTTGTTTGTCTAGTTCTAACTGTTGCTTCCTGACCTGCATACTGATTTCTCAAGAGACCAGTCAGATGGTCTGGTATTCCCATCTCTTTCAGAAGTTTCCACAGTTTATTGTGATCCACACAGTCAAAGGCTTTGGGATAGTCAATAAAGCAGAAATCGATGTTTTTCTGGAACTCTCTTGATTTTTTGATGATCCAGCAGATGTTGGCAATTTGATCTCTGGTTCCTCTGCCTTTTCTGAAACCAGCTTGAACATCTGGAAGTTCATGGCTCACATACTGTTGAAGCCTGGCTTGGAGAATTTTGAGCATTACTTTACTAGTGTGTGAGATGAGTGCAATTGTGCAGTAGTTTGAGCATTCTTTGGCATTGCCTTTTTTAGGGATTAGCATGAAGACTAACCTTGTCCAGTCCTGTGGCCACTGCTGAGTTTTCCAAATTTGCTGGCTTGTTGACTGCAGCACTTTCACAACATGATCTTTTAGGATTTGAAACAGTTCAACTGGAATTCCATCTCCTCTCCACTAGCTTTGTTCGTAGTGATGCTTCTTAAGGTGTGTGCGTGCATGCTAAGTCGCTTCAGTTGTGTCTGATTCTTTGCAACCCTATAGACTGTAGCCTGCCAGGCTCCTCTGTCCAAAGTATTCTCTAGATCAGAATAATGGAGTGGGTTGCTGTGCCCTCCTCCAGGGAATATATGTTAAAGAGCAAGATTTTAAATGTGGAGGTAAAATTTCCATGACTAAAGATCTTTGGGAAACCTTGAGATAAACCATAAATGATTTTTTTAATAAGTTTTCTTTACTATAGGACTTCTGATAGCTTTTAAAATACTCATTTTAATAACATACTAGTGCATCTTTTGGCAGTGTGCTAACCAGTGAAGATGTCAAGAATATTAGTTACCTTCAGTCTGATCATTCATCTTAGCATGAGATGTGTAGGTACAACTGCATACTAACTTACCATTTGGGTGTTTAATAGGTATCTTAAGTTAACACGGGCAAAAGCCATCTCCTCAAACCTATCTTAATAAATGAGCTATTACCTACCTTCTTGAGCCTAAAAACCTAGCAGTCTTCTTTGATTTGTCTCGTCTTTGCCACTCGACAAATTCTGAAATCCAAAGTGAATCCTGTTGGTTCTACCTACAAATATTAGAACCTGGCTTCATCTTTCTGTCCCCATTAGACCAGATCATCTTTCTGCTTTATACCAGTTTCTTAACTGGTTTCTCTGTTTTCAGTCTTACCCTCCTGCCAGTCCATTCTCTACATGGAAACTAGAATGGTCTTTTTTAGATCATTAAATTAAGTCATATTATACTTCCTTTAAAAAAAAAGATTCTGCCATAGCTTCCCATTTATACTTAAAATAGTAATCTAAATTCCATACTTTGGACTCTAAAATCTTTTTTTCTGATTTTGTATACTGTCATTCATGATGCCCTCATCACAGTTACCTTTTTACCCCTCTTTCTGAAAAAGTCACCTTTGTGCAAACAGCTAGTTTGTCCTGTAAGCCTGGAATGTTCTTCCCTCTTTGCTAGTTGTCACATGGCTGATTCCTTCTTCTTGTCTTTCTGGCCTCATGGAGGCCTGCTCTAACCACCTAATCTAATAAAGTGCCTTGTCATATCACATTATTTGTCACATCATTCTCTTATTTTCACCATAGCACTTAGCACCAACCAATACTGTATCATTAGGTTTGTTTTTTTTTCTGCCTCCTCTCCCTACCATGAGAATAGAGATTCTCTTGTTCAGTGCTGTGTCCCAGGGTTAGAACAGTGCTACTTAGAATATAGTAGGTGGGTGCTCAGAATATTCTAGTTGGATGAAGGCATGCAAGAGTGAAATAAATGGAAGAAACTGACATTGAGGTGGTGAGGAACATTATTCTGAGGCTACTTAGTTTTTTAATAGTAAAGATTTTTCTTTAAACATTAAAAAATTATGCTATAATTAACACACTATAAAATTCATCTTTTAAAGTGTTCAGTGGATTTAGTATATTCAAAAAATTGTACAACCATCACAGCTGTAGAAGATAAAGATAAGTATCATGTAGTATTGGGTAGTGGATAAAAGAATGGACTTTGAATATTTAAATCCTAGGCTTAAATTTTGGTTTCTTACTTTACCAATTTTAAAAGCTTGAGCAAATTAAGTATTTTAAGCCTCAGTTTTGTTACTCATAAAATAAAGTATAGCATACCTACCCCCTGAGACATCTGTATGCAAGTCAAGAAACAACAGTTAGAACCATACATGGAACAACAGACTGGTTCTAAATTGGGAAAGGAATACGTCAAGGCTGTATATTGTCACCCAGCTTATTTTAACTTACATGCATAGTACATCATACGAAATGCTGGGCTGGATGAAGCACAAGCTGGAATCAAGATTGCCAGGAGAAATATCAGTAACCTCAGATATGCAGATGATAGCACCCTTATGGCAGAAAGTGAAGAGGAACTGAAGAGCTTCTTGATGAAAGTGAAAGAGGAGAGTGAAAAAGCTGGTTTAAAACTCAACATTCATAAAACGAAGATAATGGCATCCAATCTCATCACTTCATGGCAAGTAGATGGGGAAACAGTGGAAACTTTATTTTCTTGGGTTCCAAAATCTCTGCAGATGGTGACTGCAGCCATGAAATTACAAGATGCTTGCTCCTTGGAAGAAAAGCTGTGACTAACCTAGACAGCATATTCAAAAGCAGAGACATTACTTTGCTGACAAAGGTCTGTACAGTCAAAGCTGTGGTTTTTCCAATAGTCACGTATGTATGTGAGAGCTGGAAAAAGAAAGCTGAGTGCTGAAGAATTGATACTTTTGAACTGTGGTGTTGGAGAAGGTTCTTGGAGTCCCTTGAACTGCAAGGAGATCAAACCAGTCCATCCTAAAGGAAATCAGTCCTGAATGTTCATTGGAAGGTCTAATGCTGAAGCTCCAATACTTTGGCCACCTGATGTGAAGAACTGATTCATTAAGAAAGACCCTGATGCTGGGAAAGATTAAAGGCATGAGGAGAAAGGGACAACAGAGGTTGAGATGGTTGGATGGCGTCACCAACTCGATGGGCATGAGTTGGAGCAAGCTCCAGGCGTTGGTGATGGACAGGGAAGCCTGGCATGCTTCATTCTGTGGGGTTGCAAAGAGTTGGACATAACTGGGCAACTGAACTAAACTGAACTGACAGACATCAGAGTTATGAAGATTAAATGAGATATTGTATGTAAAATACTTAAAGAGTACAAGGTCTGCAGTAAATGTTGGTTAATATTAATCATCATTATTATCGTAATCCAGGAGTTTCCAGTCTGAAGTTGACTGAAAAGTGTTTATTAAGTCCCTGATCTCTAGTGTTGGACTTAGACCTATAGAAGGAGCTACTGATGTGAATGACAAGTTGGTACCAATTGTGGNTTGTGGATCAAAGAGAGCTAATATTAATGGAATTCTTACTACAGGGTTCAATAGTAAGGTAGGTATCATTATTACAAACTGAGGCTTGGTAATGTAAAATGACTTGAAGATAGTGGACTGTTTTTTTTTTAATTGTTTATTTTTTTTGGAGTTACAGGTAATTAACAAGTTATGGTCGTTGCAGGTCGACAGCAAAGGAACTCAGTCGTACGTTACATATACATGTATCCATTCTCCCCCATACTCCTCTGGCATCCAGTCTGCCACATAACATTGAGCAGAGTTCTGTGTTCTATACAATAGGTCCCTTGTTGATCATCTGTTTTGAATATAGCCTTATATACATGTCAATCCCAAACTTTAACTATCCCTTACTCCCAGCCTTCCTCCTGGCAACCATAAGTTCATTCTTTAAGTCTTTGAGTCTGTTTTGTGAATAAGTTAATTTGTATCATTTCTTTTTATTTTAGATCCTGCATTTAAAAGGATGTCATATGCTATTTCTCCTCTGTCTGACTTTACTCAGTATGACAATCTCTAGGTCCACTCCTGTTACTGCAGATGGCGTTGTTTCATTCTTTTTAGTGGCCAAGTAATACTCTATTGTGTATATGCACCACATTTTCTTTATCCATTTCTCTGTCGATGGGCATTAGGTTGCTTGCATGTCTTGGCTATTGTACATAGTGCTGCAGTGAAGTGAACATCCATGCATTTATCCTTTTGGACCATGTTTTTCTCTGGATGCGTGCCCAAGAATGGGATTGCAGGGTCATATGATAGCTCTATTTTTAGTTTTTTAAGGAGCCTCCATACTCTTCTTCCTAGTGGCTGTACCAGTTTATGTTCTGAACAGTGTAGGAGGGTTCCCTTCTCTCCACACCCTCTCCAGCATTTATTGTTTATGGATTTTATGATGATAGTTGTTTTCACTGGTGTGAGAAGATATCTCATTGTAGTTTTGATTTGCATTTCTTTAATAATTAGCAGTGTTGAGCATCTTTCATGTGCCTCTTGGCCATTTGTATATCCTTTATGGAGAAATGTTTATTTAGGTCTTCTGCCCATTTTTTGATTGGGCTGTTTGTTTTGATGATGTTAAGCCTCATTAGCTGCTTGCAGGTTTTGGAGACTAATCAGTTGTTGGTCACTTCATTTGCAAATATTTTCTCCCAATCTATGAGCTGTCTTTTTGTTGAATCCCACTTCTGCCATTTAATTAGCTAGGTGATCAGAGTAAGTCACTTAACTTTGAAGATATGGAGTTATTGACACAAATAAGTTGGTGTAATTTTGTTTCTAATTTTGAATATATTGACGTGTTTTTCACTGTCTAAATTATATACAGATATGTATTCTTCTAACCCTTCCTAGTGGAGTTTCCCCAGTGGCTCTGATGGTAAAGAAGCTGCCTGCAATGCAGGAGACCTTGATTTGGTCCTTGGATAGGGGAAGATACCGTGGAGAAGGGAATGGCTATCCAGTTCAGTTCTTGCCTGGGAAATCCTATGGACATAGGAGGCTGGAGGGCTACAAAGAGTCGCAGAGAGTCAGACACCACTGACTAACACTTTTACTTTTCAGTCCTTCCTAGTACCCCTGTTTTGAGTTCTCTATAAAAACCTCCTCCCCAATTCCTTCAGCCTTAAGATTCTCCAACCCAATTTAGAAAATATCAATTTTGTTGATAGTTGGATTGAACAGTAAATAGTTAAAATTGCGGGTAATGATGGGTGTAATTGTGTTGAGATGGTAACAAATGGTTTATGAGAATAAATGTAGATGTCACAATGGGGACCAGTCTATTCTTTAGGGTCTTAAAGAGGAAGTACACAGTGCTTTTGAAATTTACTAAAAGATCAAATTGAATGACTAATTATAAGGGATTTGTGGTCAGAGTTTTCCCTTAAGGCTCAGTTATTTACTTGTCAAGCCATTCTGTCTTCCTCTAGAAATTGATTGACCTTCAAATATGAGTAAAAGGACTGGGATAAACAAACCTGACTGCTGGGTATTTATTTTAAAAGAAAAGACCTCAGGGTAATGCTATGACTTTTTAATCACATTTACGTTCTAATCAGAAAGCTCTAAGTTGTCATATAGTTATGATGTCCTGTTGGGAGCTATACAAGAGAAACTAGCTGAATTCTTGTCCTCTAAGACCAAAGGTGTATACAGCTACTCTCATACATTGTTAATGAGTTTTAAAAGAATCCAACTTATTTTGGGGGAAAAAATAGACCTTATGTAAACATTAAAAATGTATATGCCCTTTAGCAGGGCAATTTTACTTCTAAGAATTTATCTTTTGTAATATGAGGAGGCTTACTGCAGCATTGTTTAAAGTGATAAATGGCTGGAAACAACCTCAATGTTTATCAGTAGGTGACTGGTTGAAAATATTATCTATCTATATAAGGAAATATTATTCAGTCCTTAAAAATAAAGTAGATCTACTTCTACTTTAAAGTACAACAATCTTCTGGACATATTAAAGTGGAAAACATTCTTTAATATACTGTAGTACGCAGCAGGTGTATAAAACAAGCACAAGCATTTTTATGCTTGTATAGACAGACTCTGAAAGGGTGGGGTGGGGTCTACATACTTTCTGTTATTGAAAATGTTTTTTAATATTTGCATCAAATATCTTAACATACCATGTGAGATACTGGGTTAGCTGAAAAGTTCGTTTGGGTTTTTTCATAGACCTTATATATTTGGCCCCATTAGTGTAAGAGGTTGCACTCATTAGTGTAAGAGTTTGCACTCACTGATGAGGAATTTTGTGTACATGTTTTGGTACTTGTGCTTTTGAACTTGAGTACTCCTCAGTTGGTCTTCTGACATGGGAATAAGGAGCAGTACTGATCACCCCGTCCAGAGTAGGGTGCATCCTGGTTGAAGTTTCAGGTTGTAGTCGAAAAAGTTGGATATAATTTTTAAAAAGAACATTTTAAAAATCAGAATACTGAGATGATTAATTATTTTGCCTGAATAAAGCAGAAGGGTCACAAAGAAGGAGGATTCAGTGGAGGACTTCAAAGCATTTTGGAAGTATAGACTGTGCATGGATATGAGGAATTGAGAAGGGAGAGAACTCGGGGAACTGAAAGCAATTCATAAACATCATCCCATCTCTAAATTATACTCTTCTGTAAAAAGTTATTTTCCAGAGGTTCAAAAAAGCAAAATAAATTGAAGCCCAGATGATAATTTGTAGTTTCCTAAGTAACGTAAGAAGAAAACAGCAAAATGAGGACTGGCACCTTGTTTTCTTGATTTCCTGTCTGTCCCCACCATTATTCTGAGATCACTTGAACCTTGATATAGAAAAAGCACCAAAAAAAACAACCAAAACAATTTAAAAAAAAAATTCTATTTGTAACTTAATGTGTAAGAGCATTTGTTTCCAAAGTAAAAATTTCCCCATCCAGTCTTAGGAAATTAGAGTGGGAGTAGGGGTTGAGTCCAGCTTTGGACATTGGACTACCATTTCGTTCTTCACTGTGAGTCATTCTGGTTCAGGAAAAGGAAGGATACTAACATTTGCACAGCATTTTACAGTTTTAAGAGCTTTTTTTCTCATTTTCTCATTTTGCAGCTCTTGCATGATACAGGTAAGGGTAATGTTTTATTATTGTTGTTAGACTTTCACTATTAAAGAAAAAATAGGCTCAAGGAAGTTGAGTAATTTGCCTTAAATAACATAGCTGATTAGTGTCAGAACTGACCTTCATAAAACCAAACTCAGATTTTTTTTTCTTTTTACCCAAGTGTTAGGTCTTTGAGGAGAATGTGTTTGGTTTTGTGGAAGACCAATTCTGAATGGGTCATCAATCAAGAAAACATTTGGAAGCCTAACACGTAAAGGGACAGTGGTTCAATAAATAGATATTTGTAGGGACCCTCCTGGGTGCAGGCACAGCTGATGTGCTTGTTGTTCTCATGTTCTCTGCCAGCCCTTTTCAGAGCAGCTTTGTTACATCATCAGTTGCGGCACTGGTCTGATCAGTGGGCTAATTAAAGGGAGAATGCTTAACACTTGGTCTGAATACATACATCAGATTGGTGTTAGGAGAGCTATTTTTGTACTTAATCATACAAAAATTGGTAAAAATGTCTTTTGTCAAAAAATTTATTGGTCAAGTTTATTTTTCACATTAAATTTTGATAAAGGAGGAGGAGGAAAATGAAATAAGCCTCAAGTTTGGTAGACATGATAATTTTTTCTATATTTTCATATTTCAGAGATGGTGGGAGAGAATTTGACTTTTAATACATTATCTGATTAAAATGAAGAAGAGTTTCCATACTCTAATGTGGGTCCAGAGCCTTACTATGTCTAATATTTGACTTCGGGGTTTACTCTGAAGTACACTGAGAAGCCACTGAGTGTGGTTTTAGCAGAGGAGTAACATTGCCTGATTAGTGTTTGTAAAGAGATTCTTGGCTGTTGAGTAGAGACTGAAGTGATTTAGCACGTGCGCGTGTGCACACACACACACCCACACCTGGCAGGGAGACAGACAGAAAGACATACACACCACACCCCTGACATGGAGAGGGGTCAGTGTTAAGAGTAGAGCCTGGGCTGGGAAGATCCTCTGGAGGGGGGACATGGCAACCCCTTCCAGTATTCTTGCCTGGAGAATGCCCATGGACAGAGGAGCCTGGTGGGCTATAGTGCCTCTTGTACAAAGGAAATTATTTATCTTAGAATGAGAAACTTAGAATTGGGGTAAAAAAGAATACAATGACTAAAGATTATCACAGACTCCTTTTTATTTTTATGTATCACAGCCTATAATCCTGAATCAGTAATTTATTGTTGGATTTGTTAGCTGGATTAGTTATAGCTAAAAATTCATTTTTCTCCTTTATAGTTACAGTAGAGAATATAGAGGTTTGTAGGAGTTTGGGGTATCAAACAGTAGTTAAAGCAATGATATTTCCAAGATTTAATGTAGCCAGTACAATTTCAAGCTATATATTGGTGGACTTTGGGGATCACTTCTATGTTATTTTATCCAGTAGTATAGTATGGTAGACTCTGTGGAAGGTCAAGCCTTAAACACTTTTTTTTCTTTGCTATTCATAGTGGGAGTCGCTCATCTAAAACGTTTAAACCAAAGAAGAACATTCCAGAGGGTTCTCACCAGTATGAGCTCTTAAAGCATGCAGAGGCCACTCTTGGCAGTGGCAACCTCCGGATGGCTGTCATGCTTCCTGAGGGGGAAGATCTAAATGAGTGGGTTGCAGTGAACAGTAAGTAGCCTTTCTGTTTCTCAATGGACTCTCAATTAGCTTAGTAGACTCATTGTAGGTGAGTGTTGGGTGCTGTGTTTTCTAGCATTTAGTTAGCAACCTAATACCACAATATAATGGTACCTCAATCCATTTTAGCCTTTATGATACTTTATTTCTGAATATGGAATTACATGAAATTATCTCCTGTTATCATGTAATACAAAGAGTAGATTTACCATCTTCTTGAAAAAAATAATAATACAGCAATTGATGTCTATAGGTATGTGTCTGGCACTCTGCTAATTCTTTCTACATGAATTATTTTTATTTATTTTATTGAAGTTTAATTGATTTATAATATTGTTTTCACATGTATAATATAGTGATTCAGTATTTTTATAGATTATACTGCACCTAAAATTATTGCAGTATAATGGCTTTATTTCCCTGTGCTGTACAATATACCCTTGTAGCTTACTTATTTGATACTTGCTGGTTTGTACCTCTTAATCTCGTCTCTACCTGGCCCTTCTTCCTTTTCCTCTCCCTACTGATAACCAATAGTTCTCTATATCTGTGAGTCTGTTTCTGTTTTGTTATATACATTCATTTTATTTTTTAGATCCTACACTTAAGTGATATCATATAGAATTTGTTTTTTTGTGTTTGACTTAACTTCACTAAGCAAAATACCTTCTAGGTCTATCCATATTGTTGTAAGTGGTAAATTTCATTCTTTTTTATGGCTCAGTAATGTACCATTGTATGTGTGTATGTATGTGAGGGAGATATATATGTATATATATAAATACACACACACACCATTATCCATTTATCTGTTGATGGATGTTTTGGGTTGCTTCTGTATCTTGGCTATTAACTTCCATATACTGCTTTGACATTGGGGTGCATGTATCTTTTCAAATTATTGTTTTTATTTTCTTCTACATAGATTACTTTATTTCATCTTTACAACCTCATGATGTAGGTATTATTATTATCCGAGTATATGGATAAGAAATCTGAGACAGAAAATTGTAGTAATTAGGCTAGGTTATATAGCTAGTAGTGGTAGAGGCTGGGCTCAAATATAGTTATAAAATTTCAGAGACTGTGTTGACCACTATGCTACTCAAATTGCCTCTTTGAGTAGCATACTCAGTTATTTGTCTTAATTATGTTTTGTTTTGGTTTTTTAAATTCAATAGTGATCTTATGAAATTAGTGAAATATATTTATGATATATCCTTAACCTCTAGAAAGAAAAAAATATAAGTAAAAAGTAAATATATTCCTGGGAGTTAAGCAGAGAAAGTGGAGAAATAAAAGTGGTACTTTTAGTATTCAAGGTTTATCAGCCTTGGTGAGAAAATTAATCAAGTTTTATAATTGGAGGAAATTTGTATGACTCTAGTAGAAATAAAATTAAATTTAATTGAAAATATATACTAAATGTCTAGGCTTTGATTAAGGAAAAGCAGAACCATATTTTTATTATAATATTTGATGGTATTTTATTGTGGTTTGAAACATATCATGGGATTTATAAATTGAGCTGCCACCCACTGATAACTTTTAGGAACCTAAAGGATTTTACTGAGATGTCTTAAAACCTCACTGTGACAGCAGTTCCTCCTGACCCCAGAGAGTTTATTTACTGAAGAGATAAAAGTAATTTGCTTTATTGTTGAGAGTCATGTAACTTATTAGATAGTTCTGTGATACTTAAAGGACAATTATCAGAATAAATTTCCAACATATGTACATATTCTTTTTTTTTGATATTTTTTTGTGCCATTTCTTGTACCATTTATTTGAGAGCTCATTTTCTAATTTGAAAAACCTGTAGGTAGCTAATGGGAACTTGTGGTATAGCACAGGGAGCTCAGCTTAATGATCTGTGATGACCGTAGATATTGGGATGGGGGAGTGGGAGGGACGTCTAAAAGGGAGGGGATATACGTATACATATAGCTGGAATCACTTCATTGTACAGCAGAAACTAACACAGCAGTGTAACATAGAGCTTCTGTCCTACATGAGATTTTGACTTTTAAGTATAAAAGCAGATCATTGTTATCTGTCTATATTCTGCCTTCATAACCAGAACTGTCTGTACTATTGAAATGTCTATCTAGAACTTCAAGAACTTCTAAAATTTCACAGACATTTTTCAATTATAGCCAGAAGAAAATTACTTTGAACTGACGCATTAGGACGTCCCCATAGAACTTGGAATTCTGCTTTTAAAATATAGCAATTGACTGAAATCTTAGATTACAGTTTTTTCTTATATGTATATATGGTAATCTTTCCAAATGACACTTGATAAAGTGAATAGGATTTGAGACTAAACAGATAATTTCCATTCACTGACAGTAATTAAGTAAACATTTTGGGTACATAAAAGGCTAAAGGGAATTTGTTGGTAAGATTGATATCTTAATGGCCTTTTGGCTTCAGCTTTACTTGCCAAATGAAGATAAATGTAGAAGATGGGACATTTTGCAAATTCAATAATAATCTCATAGCCAGAAACCAGAGGCTGTTTTTGAATGTTCTGCTGTTAGAAAGAGTGGTAGCTTAAAGAAGATAGAAAAATCAGAGTTTTGGGAAAAGCAGATGGATAGCTTATAATTAATTTTTGTTGAGTAGAATCTTGAGGTCATGTCTTTGTGGAAGAAAACTAACAATGACTAAATGTCTCCTTTATGGTTATTATTATTATTATTATTTTAGCATTCTGCAATAAACCAAATTTTAGAGGTAGGAAACTGAGATCCAGGGAAGTTAAGTAACAACTGTTAAGTATAGAGTTGGGATTCAAAGCCACAGGTTACCCTTTGTTCACATGGAGGACAACTCAATTAAAAATGGGCCAAAGAACTAAATAGACATTTTCCCAAAGAAAACATACAGATGGATAATAAGCACAGTAAAGATGCTCAGCATCACTAATTATCCGAGAAATACAAATAAAAACCACAATAAGTACTTGGGTGCAATCTCATAAACGATAGAATGATCTCTGTTCATTTCTAAGGCAAACTATTCAAAATCACAGTAATCCAGGTCTATGCCCCAACCAGTAATGCTGAAGAAGCTGAAGTTGAACAGTTCTATGAAGACCTACATGACCTTCTAGAACTAACACCCAAAAAAGATATCCTTTTCATTATAGGGGATTGGAATGCAAAAGTAGGAAGTCAAGAGATATATGGAGTAACAGGCAAGTTTGGCCTTGGAATACAAAATGAAGCAGGGCAAAGGCTAACAGTTTTGCCAAGAGAACACACTGGTCATAGCAAACACCCTCTTCCAATGACACAAGAGACTACTCTACCCATGGACATCACCAGATAGCCAATACCAGAATCAGATTCATTATATTCTTTGCAGCCAAAGATGGAGAAGCTCTATACAGTCAGCAAAAACAAGACCAGGACCTGACTGTGGCTCAGATCATAAACTCCTTATTGCCAAATGCAGACTTAAATTGAAGAAAGTAGGGAAAACCACTAGACCATTCAGGTATGCCCTAAATCAAATTCCTTACGATTATACAGTGGAAGTGACAAATAGATTCAAGGGCGTAGATCTGATAGAGTGCTGATCTTGTACAGGAGGTGGTGATCAAAACCCTCCCCAAGAAAAAGAAATGCAAAAAGGCAAAATGGTTGTCTGAAGAGCCTTACAAATAACTGAGAAAAGAAGAGGAGTGAAAGGCAAAGGAGAAAAAGAAAGATATATCCATCCAAATGCAGAGTTTCAAAGACTCCTAAGGAGAGAGATGAAAGCCTTGGTAAGTGATCAATGCAAATAAATAGAGGAAAACAATAGAATAGGAAAGACTAGAGATCTCTTCAAAAAATTAGAAGGGAACATTTCATGCAAGGATGGGTACAATAAAGGACAGAATCAGTCTGGATCTAACAGAAACATATTAAGAAGAGGTGGCAAGAATACACAGAAGAACTATGCAAAAAAGATCTTGATGACCCAGATAACCACGATGGTGTGATCACTCTCCTAGAGCCAGACATCGTGGAGTGTGAAGTCAAATGGGCCTTAGAAAGCATCCCAATGAACAAAGCTAGTGGAAGTGATGGAATTCCAGCTGAACTATTTCAGATCCTGAGAGATAATGCTGTTAAAGTGCCACACTCAATATGCCAGCAAATTTGGAAAACTCAGCAGTGGCCACAGGACTGGAAAAGGTCAATTTTCAATCCAATCTCAGTCTCTTGGATCATAGAAGAAGCTAGAGAATTCCAGAAAAACATCTGCTTCACTGACTGCACTAAAACCTTTGACTGTGTAGATCGCAGCAAACTGTGGAAAATTCTTTTTTTTGTTGTTTTTAATTCTTAAAGAGATGGAAATACTGGTCCACCTTACCTGCCTTCTGAGAAATCTGTATATAGGTCAAGAAGCAACAGTTTGAACTGGACATGGAACAATGGACTTGTTCCAAATTGGGAAAGGAGTACATCAAGGCTGTGTATTGTCACCCTGCTTATTTAACTTATATGCAGAGTATATCACATGAAATGCTGGACTGGATGAAGCACAAGCTAGAATCAAGATTGCCAGGAGAAATATCAATAACCTCAGATACGCAGATGATACCACCCTTATGGCAGAAAGCAAAGAGGAACTAAAGACCCTCTTGATGAAAGTGAAAGAGGAGAGTGGACAAGCTGGCTTAAAACTCAACATTCAGAAAACTAGGATCATGGCATGTGGTCCCATCACTTCATGGAAAATAGATGGGGAAACAATGGAAACAGTGAGATATTTTATTTTCTTGGGCTCCAAAATCACTGCAGATGGTGACTGCAGCTATGAAATTAAGAGACACTTGCTCCTTGGAAGAAAATCTATGACCAAGCTAGATAGTATATTAAAAAGCGGAGACATTACTTTGCGACAGAGGTCCATCTAGTCAAAGCTATGGTTTTTCCAGTAGTCATGCATGGATGTGAGAGTTGGACCATCAGGAAAGCTGAGCACTGAAGAACTGATGCTTTTGAACTGTGGTGTTGGAGAAGACTCTTGAGAGTCCCTTGGACTGCAAGGAGATCCAACCAGTCTATCCTAAAGGAAATAAGTCCTGAATATTCATTGGAAGGACTGATGCTGAAGCTAAAGCTCCAATACTTTGGCCACCTGAAGGGAAAAACTGACTTATTAGAAAAGACCCTGATGCTTTAAAAGATTGAAGGCGGGAGGAGATGGGGACGATAGAGGGTGAGGTGGTTGGATGGCATCACCGACTCAATGGGCATGAGTTTGAGCAAGCTCCAGGAGTTGGTGATGGACAGAGAAGGCTGGCATGCTGCAGTCCATGCGGTCATAAAGGGTCAGACACAACTGAGTGACTGAACTGTACTGAACTAAGTGAAAAGTCGAATTTTATTCTTTTCCATAGAGATAGCCAAGAGACTCAGAAACTCTCACTCTTAGTGATCTATGGAACTTCTTTATATATTCTGAATACAGGATTTTTATTGATTATATGTGTTGCAATAATTTTTCCCACTCTGTGCTTGCCATGTTTAAAATTTATTATTTTTAATTGAAAGATAATTATGATATTGTCTTGCTTTCTGCCATACATCAACATGGTGTGCTTGCCTTTTTATTCTCTTAAGGGAGTTGCTTAACCAGAAGCTCCTATATTCAGTGAGTTAAGTATTATTTCTTGTATACTTATTATCTGTTCTTTGTTGAGGAAAGAATATGGTTAGAGCTCATACTTTGCTGAAATAAAAGATTCTCTGAGTAAAATTAAAATTTAACTTTTAACCTATAAATGATATTTGCTTTGTAGCTGTAGATTTCTTCAATCAGATCAACATGCTTTATGGAACAATCACAGATTTTTGTACAGAAGAAAGTTGTCCAGTGATGTCAGCTGGCCCAAAGTAAGATATGATTTATGATCAGTTCTCAATTTTACTGTATCATACAGTTCTTAGATAAGAAAATTTCTGACCTTACAATTTCTATATTTACAATCTCCTTCAGTGATTCACCAATGACTAGTATTTTGAGTCGAGAGTTCCTTAACCTAAGCTTTATGGTCCTCCCTATTGTATTGTCCTCCATCCTGCCTTTTTTCTGTTTGCTTCTGCTTCTCTCTCCAACTATCTGTCAACTATCTGCTTCTAGATTATTAAAAATGCTTCCATTACATTTAAAAAAATAAAAGTAATTGTTGATATGCAATGTTATGTTAGTTTCAGGTATAATGCATAATGATTTGACATTTCCATACACTATGAAATGATCATTATGTTGAGTCTAGTAGTCATCTGTTCCCATACAAAATTATTACAGTGTCATTGACCATACTCCTTATTAACTGACTTATAACTGGAGGTTTGTATCTTTAAATAAATACACATATATACACATACCACATATTCTTTATTTATTCATCTGTTGATAGACACTTAAGTTACTTTCATATTTTAGATATTTAAAATAATGTTGCAATGAAAAATAGTTTGCATATATCTTTTCAAATTAGTGTTTGTGTTTTCTTTGCATAAATACCCAGAAATGAAATTGCTGGCTCTTATGGAAGTTCTGTTTTTAATATTCTGAAGATATTCTGAAGTACCTCTATACATTTTTCCATAGTGGCTGCACCCATTCACAGTTCCATCAACAGTGCATAAAAATTTCCTTTTTGTTACATGCTTGCCGATACTTATTATTTGTTGTCTTTTTGATAATAGCCATTTTAACAGATGTGAAACAGTATCTCATTATGGTTTTAGTTTGCATTCCCTCATGATTGATGAAATTGAGCATCTTTTAATGTGTCTATTGGCCATCTGTATGTCTTTGTAAAAATGTCTATTCAGGTCCTCTGTCCATCTTTTAATTGGGTTGTTTACTTTTTTTTGATGTTGATTTATATGAGTTCTTTGGTAGAATTCACCTGTGAAGCTATTTGGTCTTTCACTTTTGTTTGTTGGGAGGTTTTTTTGTTTGTGTTTTAAAATTACTGATTCAGTTTCACTACTGGTAATCCGTCTGTTCATATTTCCTATTTTTTCAGATTCAGTTTTGGGAGATTGTATGTTTTTCTAGGAGTTTATCACTTTCCTCTAACTTATCCATTTGATTAGCTGTAATTTTTTGTAGTAATCTCTTAATGATCATTTGTACTTCTGTGCTGTTGTTTTTAACTTCTTTCATTTCTGATTTTATTTCTTTGGGTTTATCAATTTTGTTTATTTTTTCAGAGAGCCAGCTCTCAGTTTCATTGATCTTTTCTATTTTTTTCTTAGTTTCTATCTCATTTAATTATGCTCTGTTCCTCATTTCTTTCTTTCCACTAACTTTGGGTTTTATTTGTTCTGTTTTCCCAGGTAGTTAAAGCTTAGATTGTTTATTTGAGATTTTATTTTTATTTCCTGAGGTAGGCTTGTATTGCTATAAAATTCCCTCTTAGAACTGCTTTTGCTGCTTTCCATATATTTTGGATCACTGTGTTTTTGTTTTTATTTGTCTCTAGGTATTTTTTTATTTCCTCTTTGATATCTTCAGTGACCCATTGGTTTTTGGGTACTATGTTGTTGAGACTCCACCTGTTAGTATTTTTTGCAGTTTTTTTCTTGGAGTGGTTTCTCTGTTATTATTTATTATTGTTGTTAACCAAGAAATGAATATTTGGGAATTTACAGTTTAAAAGTTCATACCATGATGACAGAAATAAATTTCAGACAACTGTCTGTCAAAGGTGAAAATTTAAAAAATCACTGGGGACAAAATAGAGTTAGAAGATGAAGTCATCTTAAGTATAGTGAAAGTGAAAGTTGCTAAGTTATGTCTGACTCTTTGCGACCCCATGGATTATACAGTCCATGGAATTCTCCAGGCCAGAATACTGGAGTAGGTAGCCTTTCCCTTCTCCAGAGGATATTCCCAACCCAGGGGTCGAACCCAGGTCTCCCACATTGCAGATAGATTCTTTACCAGCTGAGCCACAAGGGAAGCCCAAGAATACTGGAGTGGATAGCCTATCCTTTGATCTTCCCGACCCAGCAATTAAACTGACCCAGCAATTAAACCAGGGTCTCCTGCATTGCAGGCCGATTTTTACCAACTGAGCTATCAGGGACTCCCCATCTTAAGTATAAACTTGACAAAAGAAAAAGATTCAGGGGATCATAGTTATAAACTCTAGTAGAAGTATAAGCAATATACAGTTTTGTTTTTCAGAAAGCTTTAGGGCATTGAAAATTAAGGTTTTTTTTATAAAGCTTCAGGATATTGAAAATGATTTTTGGTTTACTGTGTCTACTTTTGACTTTCGCATTTAAAAATGAATATAAGGGACTTCCCTGGTGGTCCAGTGACTAAGATTCCAAGCTCCCAGCATAGGGGGTGCAGGTTCCATTCCTGGTCAAAGCACTAGATCCCACATGCCACACCTAAATCCTGTATACTGCAACTAAGACTCAGTGCAGCCAGATAAATAAATAAAATACAAATTTAAAAAAATGAATATGGAACACCTGGGAATCATTAACAGAATGAAAAACATGATTATAAGAGAAATGCAAAAACATTAAGGATTCGTAACATAAGGGGGAAAACATAGGTAAATTCCTGTTTTTAAGCAAAGACTAAGCTGTTGCTGTTGTTTAGTCACTCTGTCTTGTCTGACTCTTTTATGTCCCCATGGACTGTAACTTGCCAGGCTTCTCTGTCCGTGGAATTTCCCAGACAAGAATACTGGAGTGGGTTGCTGTTTCCTTCTCCAGGAAGACTAAGTAATGATGTTTAAAGTCCTACCATTCATATTCTCTATCTCCAGAGAGAATCAAACAAGAAGAAGCTTAAGTCACACTCGAGACTTTGTTTTATATTAGGAAGAATCTCTTGACTGTGAAAGTGATTAAATAGTGAAACAGGATGCCAGGAAGTGTTGAGAAATTGCCCATTGGAGACCTTCAAAGTAAACTTGACATTTCATCCCTGTTTCCAAGGGTTGGCAATAAGACATGGTATCACAATATTTATTTGAGTGTATCCTATTTAACGTTTACTGTTCAAGTGTGAGTAGCTATGATTAAACAGAAAGTATCCTTATTTATCCTGCCTCAAGATGGTTTTCATTGTTTGAAATACCCTGTAGTATTTTTCCGTTATATTTTCTTTCAGCTCCTTTTCTAGCCTTACTCACCTGTTGTTCTCTTAGTCCAAACTCTGGGGCAAGGTTAGAAAAACACAACTGATTCAAAGGGAGAGGCAGAGGTAACCTTTCAGAAACTAAACGAAATGCTAGTTCAGTTTAGACATTTTCATACTTTGGAGTTTCAGCTGCATGCTTATTATCTTAAAAATCAGGTTGCAGTTGTGAGTGTATGTTTTTGTAGTTAACTGCATGAGCATTCTGTTGCACTGTTTCTACATACTCATTTACAGGTTTGTCTTCTCTACCAGTCTTTTCTCTGTGAGAATAGAGAAAACGTCTTTCATTTCAGTGTCCCTTGTTCAAGAGCAGCATTCCTTGACTCATCATTTCTCATATTGTAGGTGCACATTAAAAGTTTATTGTACCAAAGGATAGTGTCTGGTTAATACCCAAATACTATAGGCATCTTTATTTGGAGTTCCAGTCTTCCTCAAAGGCTTGTTTAGCTCCTCAACCAAGTATACTCAAATATTGAATCATTCTCTTTTTCATTCATTTTACTTTGGCACTTCTGTTTCATTCTCTATCCTTAACCCAAATTTTAATGCCCCAAGTTAAAGAGAATTGTACTGTGTAAGGAAAAATGTTTTTTAAGGAAGAAGACAACGATTATTATTATTAAAGATGATCATCATAGAAGTGGGAAATAAACCTAGGGTTTCTACTATGGCAATTTATACTGTATGTGATTCTAAAATATAAAAGTTATATATGAAGGAAAGTTCACAAAAAACGAGTTTGGTGGAATCTTAGTTTGTATCCTGATAAATGCAAAATAGTCTAATAGCAATTTAAAAATGCCAAACACAAAAAAATATTTATTTGGAGGAAGAGATTAAAATATGTCCTGAATATATTCAAAATAAACATATGTATAATACAAAAAATACAGACATTATGTATAGATTATATTGATATTCTGTGTGCTTTTTATCTTTCCAATACAGATATGAGTATCATTGGGCAGATGGAACAAACATAAAGAAGCCTATTAAGTGCTCTGCACCAAAGTATATTGATTACCTGATGACTTGGGTTCAGGACCAGTTGGATGATGAGACATTATTTCCATCAAAAATTGGTATAATTGTTTTGGTTAACTGGGATCCATCATGATTTATCTACCTTCATACTTTTCTAGGACTTACAGTAGAATTGCCTGTATATTTAAGGAACCATGCTGGATTAATTGCCACTTCAAAATAGTTCTAATATTTCTAATCTTATATGCTTGAAAAGTGTCTTTTTCATACCAAGTTTATCATGCATTAATTAGGTAAACCTCCCTATAATTTTAAACAATAAGAAGATCAGTATATCTTAGATTGTAACAAATCTGGCCTGTGTTAAGGGAGAAAAAGAGATTGGACGTTGGGTAGAAAGGGAGTTTGTATGACATAAGGGGCTTCCTTCATGGCTCATCTGATAAAGAATCTGCCTGCAATGTGGGAGACCTGAGTTCAGTCCCTGAGTTGAGAAGATTGCCTGGAGAAGGGACCGGCTACCCACTCCAGGATTCTGGCCTGTAGAATTCCATGGACTGTGTAGTCCATGGAGTCGCAGAGTCGGACATGGCTGAGCGACTTTCACTTTCTTTCACTTTTATATGACATAAATCCAGTATTACATTATATTTTTGTCAGAGCATTTGTATTCATGACCCATAGCATGAACCTTGGACTGTGAAATCAAACTAGGTGAGAAGAAAACAAGATTTGATGGGTTGGCCTGTTAGCACTTAAATGACTTCTGCTTTTTTTTATATTCGCTAGCCTTTTAAAGGGCTAAACTTCAAGCAGAAATTATTTCCATTTAGACAGTTCATATGACTTTACTATGTCAAACTGCGTATAGCTGTGTTTTCTGAAAAAAATGAGAAATTGCTTTTTCAATTTCTTGACTGTATTTAATGCTTTTTTACTTTTTAGGGGAGAAGGATGTGGTGGAGGAGACAGCAACATAAATAGTTGCTGTTATGACACATTCATTTAATGCTTTAACTACTTCAAAGCCTTTGTAATGAAAGGTCTATTTTTCAAAACTGCATTCCTTATATACGTAGTATGGTATGGGATAAATGCCCTTACCTTTTATCTTCCATATTTTTAAACTGTTTATTTTAACCCAATTTCAGACTTCTGTTAATATAAAATTTGTAAGAATCATGCAAAGAACCCTTATATATATTTCTTCCAGATTCTTTAGTTGCCAGCATTTTAACTTATTTGCCTTCCCTCTCTCTCCCTCCTTCCCTCACTCCTTCCCTACTTTTTCTTCCCTCCTGACCCCACATTCTTTCCTTTTCCTGAAGATTTGAGAGTAAGTTGCATATATGATGACCTTTATCTCCATGTGCTTCAATGTGTATTTTCTTAGACAATCACAGAGTAACTTTCAAAATCAGGAAATTAATACCAGTACAATATTTTTGTCTAATTTACAGATCTTATTCCAGTTTTTTAGTCTTTTTTTGGTCTTTCATGACAGTGACATTTTTGAAGAGTGAAACATACTATTTTGTATAGTGTCCCTCCATTTGGGAAACACTTATGTCCCCTCAAATGTCTTATGTTGTCTTATATTTTCTTGTGACCTATAACTTTTTTCTTTTAAACTTTTAATTTTGTATTGAAGTATAGCCATTTAACAATGTTGTGATATTTTCTGGTAGGCTGCAAAGGGACTCAGCCATACATATACATATATCCTTTCTCCCCCAAACTCCCCTCCCATCCTGGCTGCCAGATAACATTGAGCAGAGTTCCCTACTGTGCCATACAGTAGGACATTGTTGTGACTTATAATATTTTTAAGTGGGCAGTAGGCAATGTGATCACATTGAAGTCAGTAATACCATAAAAGTATTTGGCTTGTGTTTTGCTAGTCTGGATCATTTAGCCAGTTTAACAAGGGATGTGGAATTTTTTATTTTTCTAGTCTTATATTTGTTAATGGCAACCCACTCCAGTACTCTTGCCTGGCAAATCCCATGGGCGGAGGAGCCTGGTGGGCTGCAGTCCATGGGGTCGCTAGGAGTTGGACACGACTGAGCGACTTCACTTTCACTTTTCACTTTCATGCATTGGAGAAGGAAATAGCTATCCACTCCAGTGTTCTTGCCTGGAGAATCCCAGGGACGGGGGAGCCTGGTGGGCTGCCGACTGTGGGGTCGCACAGGGTCGGACACGACTGAATCTACTTAGCAGCAGTGCTATAAAAGTGTTCTAATTCAGAAAGCCAGTCTCTCTAATTGAGCAGAGACTACAGCTAATTTCAAGATAAATGTAGTCCTGGTGTAGTAATGCAATAACTTCCGTAGGAAGAAAATATAAAAATGTATTGCCGGCATTTTGAACAAAACTGAATGTGGTAATACATTATTTGTGTTCAGCATAAGAAATCTGAGGGACTAAGTGTGCATTTTAGCACCATTACCATCTCAGACATTTATTTGTGGTATTTTTGGTAAACTGGTATTATATTACAGGCCTAAGGGGCCATACTGAAGACAGATTCTTATTCCATAGAAGCATTGAAGTTTGTTTTCATTGATGATATATTGAGAACATTTGAAAAGTGCAATGGGTATATTAAATGGTAGTAAAAATATTTCTTATTTTCAGCCTTGTTTTGGTAATTTATGTTGTCACTTGCTGACAAACTCATACTGCTGTGTTCTCTTCTTGTTAATAGAGAAAGTTGTTTATCTCTTTACTAGGTGTCCCATTTCCGAAGAATTTCATGTCTGTGGCAAAAACTATACTCAAACGCCTCTTTAGGGTTTATGCTCACATTTATCATCAGCATTTCGACCCTGTGATCCAGCTTCAAGAGGAAGCACATCTCAATACATCTTTCAAGCACTTTATTTTTTTTGTCCAGGTAAGTTGGATTAGGGGTTTCCCTGAGATAGCTCAATATTTGGTAAAGAATTTGGTAAATTCTCAAATTCTCAGAATTTGGTAAAGAATCTGCCTGTGATGTGGGAGACCTGGGTTCTACCTATGGGTTGGGAAGATCTCCTGGAGAAGGGAAAGGCTACCCACTCCAGTATTCTGGCATGGAGAAATCCACAGACTGTTTAGTCCATCAGGTCACAGAGAGTCAGACAGGACTGAGCCACTTTCACTTTCAAGTTGGAATAGGAGATACTTTTTTCTCAGTAAAAGCAGTTATCTGTAGAGATATGAGGTGAATACTACATCCATACTGTCAGAATAAAATTTGCTCTATTTCTTTAGTCTTTATCCTCTTGAATACTTGCCGTGATGATAAAGACTTGCCTTCAGTTTCTGAATTCCATCGCAAGTCTACAGTGAAGCTGAGCGATCTTACTTCAGCTAACTGTCTGTAATGCAGCAGCTGAATAGGGAACTTGGCTGGTAGACATGGAATTGAACTTGTCTCTGAGCACTCCTGCTACTCCTTTTTCCTGTCTACTCTAGATCTTTTTTCGAAGATCTGGCATGGAAATGAACTTTAAATAGCATATCTTTTCCCTCCTTTTAAAACCATATTCTGAGTAAGTTCTGTATTTGATAACTGTCCATTATTCCAAAGGGGGAAAAAATGTTCCAAAGAGCGTTGATATTCCAGAAGTCCATTAATCTTTGATCCAACTCCTTAGGTTGACCTCTTCCTTCACTGTTTAGTTCTCAGACAACTGCCCTAGAGATGTAGACTAAAAGAAATGAGGTTATTCTTGCCCTGCTATAGTAAATAGAGAACCAACAGGTAGGAGTGAAAAAGGTAGAAATGCATAAACTGAGCAGATATTTTTCAGTGGAGGTTGGAGAAGGAAGATGGTAGGTAGGAGATGTCCATGACTTATAGCTCTGTTGTTTTTTTTTTAATCTGTTTTTGTATATCAACTTATAAATGCCTTTCTCACACTCATCTCCACAAAGAAAAATTTGTTTATTCTCCTTTATTCACACTCCTCACACTGAGGGCACATATTTTGTATCTTAATTTCACCTATATAAACAAAAAAAAATTTAGGAGATAGTAACTTGCCAGAACCATTGCTCTGAGCAATTATTTTACTGTGGTGTCCTATCTATAGACACCAATAGAAACAAAGAAAATGTTATACTAACTGTCTGCCTCCATGCCTTAGTTTAGGCAGAACATGATTACTTGAGGTTTCAGTAGTTTGGGAGAAGATTTCTCTCACCAGAAAGTTTAGTTTTACCTTACTGTATAATGTTAAAGTACCCTGTGTCTCCCAATGCCTAGCAAATAGTAAGAAATTGGTATGTGTTATTTACCACATCTGAGGACACTGATGGTTTTAAAGATGGGTCCATTGGTTATATAGTATCACCTCTTTGGGTGAGAGTGGCCCCTGCCCTGGGCCTCACAATTTAGAAGATTTACCCTGGCCCTTCTCCAGCTTACTCCTCACCACAGAGTGAGAAATCCACAGGGCCAAGAACATACCTGCATAAGTCCCTTCTGGTATGTGCTTGGGTACCTGAGATTCAGAATTCCCTGCCCACGTGGTCCCAAGTGTATTTCCAGGATCTACATGGATCTTTTCTGTTGGTCCATTGTTTTAAGGAAAGGTCATGTCTCTTATGTGTATATCTCTAAACCTGAATACCCATATTACAGCTGTTCATGAGTGTGTGTGGACATTGCCTTTATAAGCCAGTCAGGGTATCCACACTCCTGCACGTGAGACCCTTTGAAGTACAGGATGGAGCTGGGGTTTGGTAGATCAGGGAGGTTTGCTGAGGGCCAAGGACTGGCTCTCCTCATGTGTAGACTCTTGAGGAGTCTTTTAAAAATTCTAAATTTGAATCTGCCTTCCTAGCTACTATGAAGGTGTATTTGTCAAGGCAGGAGAATCAAACATATATAAAAATATATTAGCTTAATATAAAATATAATAACTTAGTCATGTGATATAATATCCATTTGTGTTCTTGGTCCATACCCCACAAATCTTAGTGGTAGACGTGCTGTTAAATGCCCCTTAATGTTTCTTCTCAGTACTTACTGTAGTGGTTGGCTCATGGTGAGTGCTAATAATGAGTGAAACTGAGAGCTCAGAATGCCCCATTGTGGCAGAAGATCAGAAATATTGACAACCTTTATGTTTTAACCTTATAATTTATAAGCTATTTTTATAGGGGAAAGCTATTCAGAATTGAATTTCAGAATGACAGTGATAGAACTTCTAAAGAAGCACAAATTAAATCCAGCCTTTCTTATTTGTTCTTAATAGGATTTTATTACTTATCATCTGTGGACTCCACATTATTCGTGTCATTCTCATACCGTATCCTATGTAGCTTGCAGATATGTTAGTTAATAACATAAACTAAATCTTTTATTCTTCATATAATGCTGAAATTTACCTGAGAAATTTTTGGTCCCTGCTTGATTGGATATATCTAAATGGTGTCCCAATTATTCATACTAACATGGAGCAGCAAGTCTCATCTATATTGTTTACTGTGTGCCAGGGATTACATGAAGTGGTTCACACACAGTATCACATTTAGTCCCCATATATGTGTGTGTGTGTGTTAGTCACTCAGTCGTGTCCAGCTGTTTGCAACTCCACAAACTGTAGCCGGCCAGGCTTCTCTGTCCATGAAATTCTCCAGGCAAGAATACTGGAGTGCATTGCCATTCTCTTCTCCAGAATCTTAAGAGATAATTTATCCTAATATTAGTAGAAATGTAAAATACCAGAAGTGGTTAAGTGATTTGCCTAAGATGCAAGAGGTAGAGAATAGGAAAAAAGACTTGCATTTACTTTAAAAACTAATTTCCAACAAATGTTAATGGAAATCTATTTTGGAATGAGATGTAAATAATATCTTCTTGCTCTTTCTTCTGCCTTTGTCGGCACATAGGAATTCAACCTTATTGATAGAAGAGAACTTGCACCACTCCAGGAACTGATTGAAAAACTCACCTCAAAGGACAGATAAAAAGATGGGGACCTATGCAAATTATTCCTCAAATGAAGCTGTGTGGAGTGTATTTGAATTTTGTTGTATTTTATTTTTATCTTGGTTGTTTTTATCTTATGCTTGGAGGGCTTATTTGGGTTCCTTTTTCTTTAATCTGAATAAATGAAACCATATACTATTGCTAGAGGAAGCCAAGAACCACTGTCTATACATTTGATAGGGGTAAATTTTGTCTTAGTGGCATATAGTATTTTTTTTAACTTGGAGAATTTTTAATAATATTATATGTTGAAAGAAAATGCTTACTGATTAGACTGCTCATGGATGGGTGTTCTCCTTGTGTAAATTGTGGCTGATTTTTGAAGTCCCCAAAAGACGTTTTTAAGTGCCTTGGCAGGCTCACTTCTGAGGTGCAAAGCACAGACATAGAATTGAACAGGGCTTGAAACAATATTAGGATTTCTACCCAGGGCACTTACTGATGCATGTTTTAAAATATTGATAAAAGCCATAGTTTACCTAAATTGATGATCTCCAACTTTTACTACATTAGAGAAACACAATTTGTAAAGGTGTACGTGTAGGGCATAAAAAATTAGTATTTCTTAATTATTTTTGATATTGATAGTAATTCTGTTCAACGGATGCTTAAAGTTCTACAAGCAAATCTTTTCCATCTCTTGATATCTGTGATATTGAAACTTGAAGATGTTGAAATGTAATAGCTGTTACATTTTGGCTTCTTTCTACACTTTAACTGCACTGTAGGTGTAAAAATTCAGGTTATAATAGGTTTGCGATCTTCAGAGGTGATGCTGAACTGTGAGGTTTCTTAAATTGCCAAATGAGCCATAAGTCTGCAAAATCCCCTTCTGCTTTGAAGAGGACTGGAGTGTGTGGTTGTGGGGGACGAGGATGGGGTTAGTTTGAATGGGGCGTTATAGATGGGATTAAGTATGGGGAGTCAAATTCAAGAAAGTCCTTTCTCAGAACCCTTGACTAGAATGGCATGAAGATTTTAATCAATATCTTGTAAACAAAGTCTTAGAGACTTCCTTTTTGGAATCAACTTCCATGTGAAGTTAAAAATAAATTACTAATTTTAGATATAGGCATGCACATGGAATATAAGGACTCTGTGGGAAAATTGATCACTTTACAGCATTTCCATTCAGTGAATGGAGCTGGTGTCTTATCATTTTAAAATGATACAGTACCTTCTTTGCTTGTTGTAGGCCCAAGTGTTCTGACTTCTGATTTTTCCACTGTGAAAGGAAGTCTTTCTTTGCAGTGATATCAGATAATGAAAGTGTTAAATGAGTACTTAACTAACTTTTACCTTTTTTTTTGCCATGACTTTCTAGTGAACTATTCCCATAAGTAAAAAATTCAGAAACTTAGTTTTTAAATATTAACATTTTTCACTTCAGTTTTATTCTTGCAAAATATCCTCTTAGACTTTCAATTTTAATTTTGTCGTTTCTGGTAAAACTGTTTCCTTCAGTTCGAAATATATACCCTTTCCCTTATAGACTAGAAATCTTGCTCTGAAATTGTATAGACTAAAAACACTTAATAGAAAAGAATGTAAAATGAAATCAGTTTGGTTTTGCCATTAACAAATCGAATAGTGATACAATTTAATGCCATTGCAATTATGATCACTAGGAACTTTTTCTCCCGTTTCACTTCTAGCAGTCAGTCTCCACGTACCAACATGGAATTAACAGGAGAAACTGACAGAGGCAAATATATTGGACATTCATTGGTAATACCTATTTGTAAACTGCAGTGAGAACTTCTGATATCCTTAAAACAAATATTTTAGTATCCAAATATACAACATCGGCCACTATGGGTTGATTCAGAAGTAAGATTTGACATCCAGTGATTTGGGTCCTATCCATTTAGGAAAATGAAGCACATGATTATTCAAATTGTCTTCCATACTGCATTTGACTTCATATCAACCTGATAATAAAGGGGTTGCAGTAGCCAAGTGTGGAGAGAAAAGTGAAACATTTGTTTTGCTCATTTAAGCCTTACACAGTACTGTACAAATGTTACTATAAATTAATGTTTAGTAGCAGGACTGACTTTTCCACTCTAGGTAGATAGGAGTTTCTTGTCACTGTGCCAGAATCTCAGGTGCCTGCTTCTGAGTATTCCTTGAAAAAGAGGTATTGGGAAGTAAGGACATATGTATGTGTATATATGGTAACAAAGTAGAGACATTCTCCCAGGGAGAGGCCTGGCAGTGTACATGGTGTTAACATGGCTGCATGTAGGGAAACACCAGAGCATGTGCGAAATAACTGATTTCATAAAATTTGCTTTGATTCAGTTGGTTCCCATGAGCATTAGTAAGTTGCCCTTTATAAAATAAGGATCACATCTTATTTTGCAACAGAGTTTGCTTACAAATGTCTATTGGATTCTTTTCAAGTCTCTTAATTTATAAATAACCAGGATAATGATCCCCCCACTCTGTCCCACCCTTTTTACAGAGATACAAAGCAGAAGTTGGTTTTTTCATATGCTGATGAAAGCATGAAATATAAAGTAAAAGTTTACATAGTGTTACTGTCATAATGCTTTGGTTAAATGTTGATATAAAGCAAGTTTTAGGAATTCTTTTAAATGATGGAGTAACGGTAGAAAGAAATTAGTAACAGAAAGAGTGAAAATCTTTTCATTAGCTGTAGGTGGTGCTACTGGCTTTTATTTGCTGGCTTGATAATTCTGTTTCCCACAAGAACCATGGCATTAGGCTGCAGTAAAACAGTAAGGATGTGTTAGCTGGTAGAGGCTTTGGAGGTCAGTTTACCTTAAATTGAAAGATTTTAGATAGCTGTTTCTTCCTAACTTTGCTTGTTATCTGTAAATGCTAAATGGTCAGCATAAAACTCGATGGGAGAAGAAATGTTTAGAGTATAATAAATATGTCTCAGACTGAGTTACCGCCTGGCTTATCAGGAAAGAAAGCACTACAATCTCTTACATTCAGGAATTACAGGTAATGTGCATATTTATATTTTACATGTAATCATCATACTCCATTTTATGTATAGTATTTTCCTTGCTTAGGGGAAAATAGCACAGTAACAGATTTCTTCTATACCTTTGTCTTCACCCTCTCTGAGAGAGGTTTCAATAACCACTGAAATGGTAAGATATGGGAGATACAATTGTTAGTCTATAGGACTTCCTTTTAAAATAAATATGCCACACATTAAACAGAAGTGAGAGTTGATCTTCGGGGTGGTTTCTTTGGGAGCACCTGTACACCTGTACCTACAGTCCAGCTACACTGTAGAGGTGTAGTCACTTTCAGAGATGCCTTGAGAGTTGGTGTGTAACTATACAAGAAAATCCATTTCATCATTTTAGTTACACCAAAAACTTTTCTGGAAGCTTAATATGACCTATCTCATTTACCAAAACGACTCTGCTTTGGCCCTTTTCTTAGAACTAAACTATTAAGGAAGTTCAAAAGAATATGCCATATGATCTGAATTGCAGAAGAGAACGTTTTGAGTATTGATTTGTAGCATCATTTAATAAAAAACATAACTTCCTCATGTCACTACTTTGAGGTAGGCAATATCATTTGGATGTATATGTTTTGTTTTATTTTTAAAAATTTAGTTTATCTTACAGTTAAATATAATAACTTTAAAAAAGAAGGATCCAATATTTAAGATAGAAGTAACTTAAGAAAATAACAACCTTTA
>SJYQ01104660.1:110346-132348 GCA_006410935.1 Redunca redunca | reverse complement strand
TATCAGTGTAATGGTGTATGAGAAAACTGTTTAGAGGTAAAGTTATTTCATGATTTAATGAAAAATGATTTTATATTAACAATTCTGATTATAGACAATTTGAATTTTTGAGGCTCTCCTAATGGGCTAATCATAGAGAAAAAATCATTTTGAAGCTATAAAACTGTGTTTCTGTGTCTGCCATACTTAAATTTTGACAAGAAAATACAGATTAAAATACTGAGTACTCTCAGTTTTGCAAGTGTGACACATTTTCCACATATAATACTACATAATGGAAAAATTTGGATTAAATCCTCAAAGATAGTGAAATCACTGGCCTTTCCATACTGTGTGTTTACTTGTCATCTCCTTCTCTTTGGAGGTAAATTATTTCCTTATGGCTGTTGACTTTCCCTGTCTTCTTCCCTCCCCATCTTGCAACACACACTCACATGGACAAAAAACAAAACATTGATTATATAGGTCCTCACTATTGGTGATTCTGAAGTGATTGCTGTCACTAGATAGGTTGCAGCTGAAGTGTTGGACAATAAAACTTAAAGAAGCATTTTTGGTTTGTTTTGGTTGACAACTTTCTTTAAACTGTGTCGCTGAAACTGATATTATTAGTGATATACATTTAAAATTTTATTAATATTTAATGTCTGTTATAAATTCTTTTATGTGTGGTTCTTACAGGTTTGCACGTTTTAATTTTTATTTTGTTTACTTAATTGTGCAAGGTGTAAAATAGATTCGCATATTTTCATTTTAAGAACACTTGTCTCCCTGAATTGTTCTGCAGAGATAACTATTTTTAGGGAAAATAGTTTTTTACAGCCACTAAATTGTATTTGTTATTTTTGTACATGCATTGCTAGGGTGGTAAGGGCACTAATCTTGTAAGGAAGATCTTTTGTTTTATTTGAATGTTTTGTATACGTTATTACTTAGAATTACCTAGGAACAGCGTCATGAAATACAATAAATATAAGAACACTTAAAGTTTTAATAAAATCATTGCTATCAAACAGGGCAAAACCAGAAGAATACTACCAGTGCCATAAATGGAAGCGTGTGGTAGCATACACACTGTGCAAGTGTGGTAGAGAATGAGTAAGGCAGGATCCCGCTCTCATGGAGATGGACAGTTTCTCTATATTAAAGTAGCTGTCTAACACATGAAATGCAATATGGGTGCTGTATTGTAAACTGTGCCAAGATTACTCAAATTGTAGTTACTGTTGATCAAACTTTAAACTATTTCATCATTTTTGTTTTAAGAGGGGATACTGAGGGAATTCTCTGGCAGTCAAGTGGTTAAGGCTTGGAGTTTTCACTGCCTGGGCCTGGGTTCGATCCCTGGTTGGGGAACTAAGATCCTGCAAGCCACATGGTGTGGCAAAAAAAATAAGAGGGTACTGAATGTCAGAAAATCTGCAATATGTTTTGAGAGATGTAAATAAAGTATACAGACTTATATGTGATGGGATTGGAACTATTTAATTTCTAGTTGTTTTTTTGTTTGTTTGTTTAAGGAAGAAACTGAATGTTTATTTAAAAAATAATAAATAGTTATGTTTGGCCATGAATCCTGACTTTGCATTACTTTTCATTTTTGCTATAGGTATTCCCACATTGCATACATTCCCAGAGAAATATTGAAGGTCTATGAAATATGTTGAACATTTTTAGGCCTTATTTTTTATAATGTTCACAACAACCCTGGAAGTTAGTATCTCAATATTTTTTATACTAGAAAGCTAAACCTTAGAAACTGTAAAGTCACTGATGAGAACTAGGGTTAAAAAACCTAAATATGCTTGACCTTGAGGCCATTGCTTTTATTTTGTTTAAATATACTATTACTATGAGAATAGTTAGCAAAATAATTGTTGACTTTTCCAATAAGCCAAGATATTATCTTAATATTTTGTCTTCATTGTAGACCGTTAAAGGACTTTCCTGATAGCTCAGCTAGTAAAGAATCCCCCTGCAATGCAGGAGAGCCTAGTTCGATTCCTGGATTGGGAAGATCCGCTGGAGAAGGGATAGGTTACCCACTCCCGTATTCTTGGAATTCCCTGGTGGCTCAGATGGTAAAGAATCTACCTACAATGTGGGAGATTTGGGTTGTAGATAGGAGAAATTTATAAGCAAGTTTACTATGTTGATAAACATCCTTTTACAGAAGTTGTTGGGTGGGTATACACAAATGCATGGGTTGTGTAACCACTTAATATTTTCTGCCTAAATTACTTCTCATTTTCTCAGTTGGTTAAAGAGTTTTCTTAATAAACCTGTATGCTCTCAGGAGACCCTGTCTCATTCTTCAGTTATACCAGCATTCCTGCAGGAGAAAAGGAATTCCTAAATTGAAGAAGCAGAAAAATTTCTGGCAGGAGTTAAGATGTTCCTGGTTGAGTGCTCTGATACCCTGTATTTTATCTGTAATTGCCAAATCTGAAAAGCTCAAAAACAGTATTTTGTGCAGTTCACTGCAAACTGAACCAGGTATGAGGTTGACAGTCTATTTCACTGTGAAAACTGATGTTTCACTGCAAAATGTTAGTGTATTTAACACTTCGCAGGAGGGTGAGGAATGGTTACATAATATACGTAATAATGTGACTATTTTTCTTTTCTAAATTCCAAAACTAAAAATTCTGAAACTGAATTGACTACAAGCTTTTCACATAAGACATTGTGGACAAAAATCAGGGAGTACTTTTCAGAATTTTTTTTTTTAGCCTCTTCCTTATGTTAGCCATTCATTATGGAGGAGATAATGAACTTGATGTCAGTTTCCTGTGTTTAATATTTCAGTTGCTGCACTATAGTGGTTTTTGTTTATATTATATAATACAATATATAATATATATATATTAGTTTCATTTTGTTTTGGTGGAGGAAGAAACACAAAGATTTCTTCAGTCACCCAGTTGTGTCTGACTGCGACCCCACGGACTGTGGCACGCCAGGCCTCCCTGTCCATCGCCAGCTCCTAGAGTTTACTCATGTTCATTGAGCCAGTGATGCCATCCAACCATCTCATCCTCTGTCATCCCCTTCTCCTCCGGCCTTCAATCTTTCCCGGCATCAAGGTCTTTTCAAATGAGTGAGCTCTTCACATCAGGTGGCCAAAGTACTGGTTTCAGCTTCAACATCAGTCCTTCCAATGAACATTCAGGACTGATTTCCTTTAGGATGAACTGGTTGGATCTCCTTGCAGTCCAAGGGACTCTCAAGAGTCTTCTCCATCTACTCAACCCCAAACATCTTTATCTGATCCATATGGGACTGAGCTCTACTCTCCTCCTCCTGGGAGGTCTGAGACTCACCTTGCTTTATTCTCTCCAGTAGCTGCCAAAACCCTTACCACTTTGTGATTTTCCCCTCAAGTTTGGATGTGGAATATATAATACCTAGCAGTGGGAATCCCTGGCTTCTGCTACTGAGGGCCTGGGCTTGGTCTGTGGTCAGGGAACTAAGATCCTGCAAGCTGCAGGATGCAATCAAAACAAACAAAAGCAGAACAGAAACCTAGTAGCTTCCCCGGCTTCCTTGCTATCCCAGTGACATATTCAGGCCTTTCTCATTTCTAGAATCCTGCTATTTATTACTGTGGGGATAAACAAAAGTAATAGACATAAAGTACTACCATTATGAAATAACATAGGGAATTTACAAAAAATGATTTTTGTTTCCATCCTAGAGTTCACCATGGAATCACATTTTGATTCTATCCATTCCACCCCCCCCCCTTTTTTTTGAGAATAGATTCACCATTCCATTTATGGTTTCTGTGAACAGTTTCAACTTGGGAACTTCTAGACTGGGGAGTAGCCTGTTTATTAGGTCATTATCGTGGTTAAAAACAAATTCTGGGCGTTTCTACAATGCATATGTCCCCAGCAGTCAGTGACTAAACAACAACAGAGATGAGTCATCTATAAGAGGACATGGAACCTATTTAGACATTCAAAAATTCAATATGCGTTTGTTAATTGTGCTTTGTTTTATAGTCACTAAGTCATGTTCCACTCTTTTGCAACCCCACAGACTAGCCTATGAGGCTCCTTCTGTGCATAGGATTTTCCAGGCAAGAATACTGGAGTGGATTGCCATTTCCTTCTCCCCTTGATCTTCCGGACCCAGGGATGGAACCTCATCTCCTGCATTGACAGGAGGGTTCTTTACTGCTGAATCCCCAGGGTGTAGGCATGCAAGGTTAATTAAGCTTATTGTTAGGCTGAATAGAAACCTAACAGGTATGGTAACTTCATAGCACTGTAGGGTGGAGAAATTTTCAGTTCAGTCACTCAGTCAGTTCAGTCACTCAGTCGTGTCCTACTCTTTGCGACCCCATGAATCGCAGCATACCAGGCCACACTGTCCATCACCAACTCCCGGGCTTTACTCAAACTCATGTACATTGAGTTGGTGATGCCATCCAGCCGTCACATCCTCTGTATCCCCTACTCCTCTGGCCTACAATTCCTCCCAGCATCAGAGTCTTTTCCAGTGAGTCAACTCTTCGCGTGAGGTGGCTAAAGTATTGGAGTTTCAGCTGCAGCATCAGTCCTAATGAACACCCAGGACTGATCTCCTTTAGGATGGACTGGTGGGATCTCCTTGCAGTCCAAGGGACTCTCAAGAGTCTTCTCCAACACCACAGTTCAAAAGCATCAATTCTTCGGCGCTTGGCATTCTTCACAGTCCAACTCTCACATATATACATGACCACTGGAAAATCCATAGCCTTGATTAGACAGACCTTTGTTGGCAAAGTAATGTGTGTGCTTTTGAATATGCTATCTAGGTTGCTCATAACTTTCCTTCCAAAAGGTAAGTGTCTTTTAATTTCATGGCTGTAATCATCATCTGCAGTGATTTTGGAGCCCCAAAAAATAAAGTCTGACACTGTTTCCACTGTTTCCCTATCTATTTCCCATGAAGTGATGGGACCAGATGCCATGATCTTAGTTTTCTGAATGCTGAGCTTTAGGCCAACTTTTTCACTCTCCTCTTCCACTTTCAAGAAGAGGCTTTTTAGTTCCCCTTCACTTTCTGCCATAAGGGTGGTGTCATCTGCATATCTGAGGTTATTGATATTTCTCCCAGAAATCTTGATTCCAGCTTGTGCTTCAACCAGCTCAGCGTTTCTTATGATATACTCTTCATATAATTTAAATAAGCAGAGTGACAATATGCAGCCTTGACATACTCCTTTTCCTATTTGGAACCAGTCTGTTGTTCCATGTCCAGTTCTAACTGTTGCTTCCTGGCCTGCATATAGGTTTCTCAAGAGGCAGGTCAAGTGGTCTGGTATTCCCATCTCTTTCAGAATTTTCCACAGTTTCTTGTGATACACACAGTCAAAGGATTTGGCATAGTCAATAAAGCAGAAATAGATGTTTTTCTGGAACTCTCTTGCTTTTTCCATGATCCAGCGGATGTTGGCAATTTGATCTCTGGTTCCTCTGCCTTTTGTAAAACCAGCTGAACATCAGGAAGTTCACAGTTCACGTACTGCTGAAGCCTGGCTTGGAAAACTTTAAGCATTACTAGCGTGTGAGATGAGTGCAATTGTGCAGTAGTTTGAGCATTCTTTGGCATTGCCTTTCTTTGGGATTGGAATGAAAACTGACCTTTTCCAGTCCTGTGGCCACTGCTGAGTGTTCCAAATTTGCTGGCATGTTGACTGCAGCACTTGCACAGCATCATCTTTCAGGATTTGAAATAGCTCAACTGGAATGCCATCACCTTCACTAGCTTTGTTCCTAGTGATGCTTTCTAAGGCCCACTTGACTTCACATTTGAGGATGTCTGGCTCTTGGTAAGTGATCACACCATCGTGATTATCTGGGTCATGAAGATCTTTTTTGTACAGTTCTTCTGTATATTCTTGCCACCTCTTCTTAATATCTTCTGCTTCTGTTAGGTCCATACCCTTTCTGTCCTTTCTCGAGCCCATCTTTGCATGAAATGTTCCCTTGGTATCTCTAATTTTCTTGAACAGATCTCTAGTCTTTCCCATTCTATTGTTTTCCTCTATTTCTTTGCATTGATCGTTGAAGAAGGCTTTCTTATCTCTTCTTGCTATTCTCTGGAACTCTGCATTCAGATGCTTATATATTTCCTTTTCACTTCTCTTCTTTTCACAGCTATTTGTAAGGCCTCCTCAGACAGCCACTTTGCTTTTTTGCATTTCTTTTTCTTGGAGGTGGTCTTGATTCCTGTCTCCTGTACCATGTCACCAACCTCCATCCATAGTTCATCAGGCACTCTGTCTATCAGATCTAGTCCCTTAAATCTATTTGTCATTCCACTGTATAATTATAAGGGATTTGATTTAGGTCATACCTGAATGCTCTAGTGGTTTTCCTTACTTTCTTCAATTTAAGTCTAAATTTGGCAATAAGGAGTTCGTGATCTGAGCCACAGTCAGCTCCCGATCTTGTTTTTGCTGACTTTATAGAGCTTCTCCATCTTTGGCTGCAAAGGATATAATCAATCTGATTTCGGTGTTAACCATCTGGTGATGTCCATGTGTAGAGTCTTCTCTTGTGTTGTTGGAAGAGGGTGTTTGCTATGACCAGTGTGTTCTCTTGGCAAAACTCTATTAGCCTTTGCCCTGCTTCATTCCATACTCCAAGGCCAAATTTGCCTGTTATTCCAGTTGTTTCTTGACTTCCTACTTTTGCATTCCAGTCTCCTATAATGAAGAGGACATCTTCTTTGGGTGTTAGTACTAAAAAGTCTTGTAGGTCTTCATAGAACCGTTTAACTTCAGCTTCTTCAGTGTTACTGGTTGGGGCATAGGCTTGGATTACCGTGATATTGAATGATTTGCCTTGGAAACGAAAAGAGATCTTTCGGTCGTTTGAGGTTGCATCCAAGTACTGCATTTTGGACTCTTTTGTTGACCATGATGGCTACTCCATTTCTTCTAAGGGACTCTTGCCCACAGTAGTAGATATAATGGTCATCTGAGTTAAATTCACTCATCCCAGTCCATTTTAGTTCGCTGATTCCTAGAATGTCGATGTTCACTCTTGCCATCTCCTGTTTGATGACTTTCAAATTGCCTTGATTCACGGACCTAACATTCCAGGTTCCTATGCAATATTGCTCTTTACAGCATCAGACTTTGCTTTTATCACCAGTCACATCCACAGCTGGGTTTTCTTTTTGCTTTGGCTCCATGCCTTCATTCTTTCTGGAATTATTTTTCCACTGATCCCTCCAGTAGCAATTTGGGCACCTACCGACCTGGGGAGTTCCTCTTTCAGTATCCTATCATTTTGCCTTTTCATACTGTTCATGGGGTTCTCAAGGCAAGAAAACTGAAGTGGTTTGCCATTCCCTTCTCCAGTGAACCACATTCTGTCAGACCTCTCCACCATGACCCATCCATCTTGGGTGACCCCACACAGCATGGCTTAGATTCATTGAGTTGGACAAGGCTGTGGTCTGTGTGATCAGATTAGCTAGTTTTCTGTGATTAGCCTAATAAATTGACATTAGACAGATTAACAGGAGAAAAACAATTACATAGGGGAGCCCATAAGCAGAGAAGGAACTGGCAACCCACTCCAGTATTCTTGCCTAGAGAATCCTGTGGACAGAGGAGCCTAGTGGGCTGCCGTCTAAGGGGTTGCAGAGTCAGACATGACTGATGCATGCATGCGTGCCCCATAAAAACATGAGTAAATGAAATAACCAAAGCAAGAAGCTTTACTACTTTGTTCAGTTCAGTTGTTCAGTCGTGTCCTACTCTTTGCAACCCCATGAATCGCAGCCTGCCAGGCCTCCCTGTCCATCACCAACTCCCTGAGTTCACTCAAACTCACGTCCATTGAGTTGGTGATGCCATCCAGCCATCTCGTCCTCTGTCGTCCCCTTCTCCTCCTGCCCCCAATCCCTCCCAGCATCAGAGTCTTTTCCAATGAGTCAACTCTTCGCATGAGGTGGCCAAAGTACTGGAGTTTCAGCTTTAGCATCAGTCCTTCTAATGAACACCAAAGACTGATCTTTAGGATGGACTGGTTGGATCTCCTTGCAGTCCAAGGGTCTCTCAAGAGTATTCTCCAACACCACAGTACAAAAGCATCAATTCTTTATTGCTCAGCTTTCTTCACAATCCAACTCTCACATCCATATATTAGACCTTTGTTGGCAAAGTAATGTCTCTGCTTTTGAATATGCTATCTAGGTTGGTCATAACTTTTCTTCCAAGGATTAAGCCTCTTTTAATATCATGGCTACAATCACCATCTGCAGTGATTTTGGAGCCCAGAAAAAGAATGTCTGACACTGTTTCCACTGTTTCCCCATCTATTTCCCATGAAGTGATGGGACCAGATGCCATGATCTTAGTTTTCTGAATGTTGAGCTTTAGGCCAACATTTTCACTCTCCTCTTTCATCAAGAGGCTTTTTAGTCCTCTTCACTTTCTGCCATAAGGGTGGTATCATCTGCATATCTGAGGTTATTGATATTTCTCCCAGCAATCTTGATTCCAGCTTATGTTTATTCCAGTCCAGCGTTTCTCATGATGTACTTTGCATATAAGTTAAATAAGCAGGGTGACAATATACAGCCTTGAAGTACTCCTTTTCCCATTTGGAACCAGTCTGTTATTCCANTGGCTTCCCCACTGGGCGGGCGGCCACCCCGCGGTCCCTCCCCCATCGGGTGCTGCCTCCGCGCGCCAAAATCAAACCCGCCGATCCGCCGGCCGGAGAGTCTGAGACGGGAGGGAGTTCAGCCTGCAGTCAAGGCGAGTTCCGCGGTGGCGTGAACCCCGGCGCGCGCACCTGCGGCCACCTCCAAGCCCTCCCTGACTGAAGCGCTCGGGGCTGCCAACCGGACAAGGCATGGCCACCCCACCCAAGAGGAGCTGCCCGTCTCCCGCAGCCAGCTCTGAGGGGACCCGCATCAAGAAAATTTCCATCGAAGGGAACATCGGTAAGGGGCCTCGGGAGCTGTTGGACCCAAAGCGCCCGGTTGCCGCATCCCTGCTACTCCTCCGGGTGGATTTTTCCCAGTCTGCTCCTGAGCTTGTGGACGAGACCCCGAATTCTTAAATTGACGCCGAAAGCAGCCCTCTCTGCCCTCCCCAGCTTCCCTCGCATGCCCCGAGGGTGGTCTCAGCCCCTGGGCGTCTGGCCGCGGGCCTAGGCCTCCGGGCCTTGTGAGACGAGCTTGGAGTCCTTTTCAGCCTCTTCGCTGGGATCGTGCAAAGGGAATGGTTTTGTTCTGTTTGTTTTTAATGATGTGTCTGTATGTCAGTGTTTGAGGTGCAATTTACATAGGCTAACTGATCCTTTTTTTAGGTCTAGAGCTCTATGAGGTTTGACAAACATAATAATAATTTACCTCCACCAGAATCACAATTCAGAACATCTCCATCACTGCAAGAAGTTTCCTGGTACTTCTTTGTGGTCATCCCTCTCTCCATTTCTATCACCTGACAAGCACTGATGTGATTTCTATTCCTGACAGTTTTGCCTTTTTCAGAATGTCATGTAAATGAAATCATAATGTGTAGCCTTTTGTGCCTTGCTTCTCTAATTTAGCAAATGTTTAGATTTATTCATGCTGCTTGTATCTGTGCGTTTATGTTTTTGTTTGTTCCTAGTATTCCATTGCATGGGTATACCACGAGTTTATCTCTCCCACTTGTGGACATTTGGATTTTTTCTAGTGTTTAGATTATGAATAAAGTTGAATGTTGTAAACATTCAAGTACAAGGAAAGAGTTTTTAAATGATCTTGGCTACATGGCTCACTCACTCCCCAGCCAACATCCAAGTGAACATTGGGCTATGATTCAAAGACCACAACTATTTCTGTTCTTAATCCAGATGTCATTTTACAAGATACAAGAGAACTTCCGATTTTTCTCTATTTCTTACCTCCGGAAACCTATGCCTGATGCTTCCTGTTTTGATAGGATTTTGTTGTTGTTGTTCCAAGTTAGGTACTAGCCATTCATGCATACAGCAAGTTTTTAAAATTCTTACCATGTTCAAAGAACTTGTACTTTAAAAAGGCAAGGTAGACAGGTGCTTTAGCAGCATTGCAAGTAATAAAAGCTGAATATAGCCTCAAAGAGGGCATTTTGTTTCTTTGCTCCATTGTTGAGTTGGAAAAATCCATGTAACAGATTCTCATTTCTTCTTAGCTAGGAAGGATACATTCTTTGAAGGTGAATGTTTACTAGTGTGATTTTACACAGCTACTTATTGGTATAGAATACCATATATAAAAAAAGGAGGAAATAGTTGAACAAAGCCATTTCAAAAGTAAATTTGAATGAACAGCCTCTCACATCTATATCAAAATTCCTTCCCTTTCCTAAATCCAGTTAAGCAATGTATCATACCTAGAAATTTACTTCCTTCCGAGCATCTTTTAATCTTCTGAGCACCTGAAATAATTTCCTAATTTGTTACCCCATCTCCAGTTTCTTTAAATTCTCCCAGAGTTTCCCTTCTATATACAAATATGATTGTGTTAACCCCTGCTTAAATCTCTCACCTCCCTGATGCTTAACGCTGGAAGGAGTTGCAAACTCATGGCCTGCATTTACACAATATTGGGCTGCCCAAATTTGAAAAAAAATTTTTTTAATTAGTTACTGGTATTTACAAATGTTGAGATTTCCCATTAACATCTAGATTTTTGGCTTCTCTTGAAAAATCTGAGTAACACTGCATTTCTGTAAAACAACCATTTGCTGTTTTGCTATTTGGATGGTATATGTTCCTCACCACTTAACAGTTTTCCCTGATACTGTGGCTTTGTCAGTTCCTATTTATTAATGCTCTTGTACTGTTGTTCATGTGCCTCTCTGCCTTATTTGCTAGACCCAAGTAAGCTGTAAGTAAGTGGTAAAGAATCTGCCTGCCAATGCAGGAGACTTAATTCAGTTTGTGGGTTGGGAAGATCTCTTGGAGGAGGAAATGGCTACCCACTCAAATTTTCTTCCTTTCCTCCATCTAACTCAATGAATGAATGGTGAGCGTTTTACATGCTTCCATTCACCATTCTTCTAAACGCCGTAGGAGTTTCTGTGTTTACCCTCTTCACGTGAAATCTGTGGGCCCCATTGTTTTTCCTGTGATTAAACCTGATGATCATCTAGTTTATCCTTAAAAGATATTCTGTCTATTCTGTGGTGATAATATGACTTTCATGTTTTGCTTCTCAACTATTCTCTCTGTTACTTTCTGATTGACCATCCCCCCTTTTTTTTTCCTCTGCGTGATCCTTTAAAATTCTTTCAGCTGTTTGTTTTTTTCTATTGACCTGTGTAATATTTTAAGTTTGATTATAGTTCTCCAGGTCAAAAGTAAGTTCTTTTTGCCCTTTTGCATCCAGTTTATAAGGAAGAGGAAGCTTTGCTGCTGTTGCTTTTTTTAAATAGATTTATCTATGTATGTGTGCATTTGTCATATATATGGAAAGAGAGAGAAAACATGCTGACCAAGATGACTAATATAATCATATTTGGTGTGACTTCAGATAGGAAGGATGTGGTGTCATTAAGAGTATTGCTACACTCTGTCAAATTCTTGGTCAAGAATCTCCTTACTATTAAATTGAATGAATTCCCAGATAATTTTAAAATAGAGAATATATGTCTTGGTTACTCTGAACTGTTTTCTTTTTTCCTCCTAGATATTTCAGAAACTAGTGAATGATCAGGGAGAAGTAAAGTACATAACTTTTTTTTTAAGGAGTTGGATAGAGTGCACAGGACTGTGAAAGGGAAACAGCAGAAACATGGCTATTGCTTGTAGGAAGTACTTTGCAAAAATATTTTTGTAATTTCTGTTAGCCAGAATGTCATATGATAATTAGTATCATACCATAGTAATCATATTATTTCCCATCCTGAAACTCTATGTATTAGATGCATCTTTATATTAATTTTTTGGTTTATTTGGTTGTTTCTAGATTGGTCTTAGATCAGAAAGACCCAAGTTTCTTTGTAAGTTGAATGAATAGAGCCAATAGAGAGGAAACTTGAAAATGTTGGAGACTGGAATGACTGTCACTGTAGTGATAGTTTATTTATCACAACAGTTTCTATGAGGAGGGTGTGTTTATTATAGTCTCCATTATATTATGAGGAAACAGGCTCTTAGAGATTCAGTGACTTGGTCTCAAATTGCAAACTTAATTAAGTGGGGGAATACCCTTAACTACTTTGCACAAAGTTATTTCTAATTTTTTTTTAAGGAAAGTAAATCTAGGTCTTGGATTTCTAAAATTCTGTTCCATGGCTTTGGTAAACTTAAAACATTAACAAACAGATGCGCTTATTAATACAGGTGGTCAGGGACTCTAACTTTTCATTAAAAAAAAAATCTGAGAGAGTTTAGAAAATTGAATGTTTTTCTTTATTGTTTGCTATTATAAATTTTGTAAAAGCTGATGACTATCTTGGCATTTTTGTTTCCTTCCTCAATTTCACTTTTCCTCTCACAACAGCTGCCGGGAAGTCAACATTTGTGAATATCCTTAAACAAGTCTGTGAGGACTGGGAAGTGGTGCCTGAACCTGTCGCCAGGTGGTGCAATGTTCAGAGTACTCAGAATGAATTTGAGGTATGAAAATAAACTTTATTTAATAAAATAAAGAATTTTGGTTTAGACAAACAGTTATAACCTGGGTTTTTTTTTTTGTTGTGTGTTTTTTTCTTTTCCAATAAAACTTTTAAATATAGCTTTAAGTCTGTATCTTCAAGACACAAGGGCTTCCCTTGTGGCTCAGCTAGTAAAGAATCCGCCTGCAGTGCAGGAGACCTGGTTTCAGTCCCTGGATTGGGAAGATTCCCTGGAGAAGGGAAAGGCTCCCCACTCCAGTATTCTGGCCTAGAGAATTCAATGGACTGTATAGTCCGTGGGGTCCCAAAGAGCCATACATGAGTAAGCGACGTTCACTTTCATATATATATGTCTAGACATTCATTGAACTATGTGCTTAAGATTATGCACTGCATTGCAGCTAAGTAGAATTTTAAAAGTTTTTAAAAATTAAAACGTTTTAAAAAATGTAAATTCCTTGAGTGTCTTTTTACATTTTGTTTATAAACAAGAAAAGCAAAAACAGCTACTCCATAGCTGAATTTTGTTAGTTTATAGTTTAAGACTTTTATCTTAGACAGCCGTTTATTTTTGTACTTTCATTCTTGTCAGACTTTTACCTGGACACAAGTTTCAGTTTCCCAGCACTAGCCATCCTACATTGCAATGAGAAAGAGGAAATAATATTTACATTCCATTTTTTACAGAAAACTTTTTATTATTGTATACATATATATGTGTGTGTGTATACATAATATACATGTATGTATATATATATATATATGAAGAAGCAATGATTCTGGAGAAATGAGAATTGAAATTGAAAGCAGCCTAGCAAAATGGAGAAATGGAAAAATGGAAATGTGTGCTAGAAACTTACTTTGTTAGTCTGAGGAGGACAGAGGTATTGAAAAAAAAGTTTAGTTTAAAAGTATAGCTGTTGTTATGAGAAGTCTAGGAATAATTGAATGTTTAAAATGTAAACCATATATATAGGGAGGAATCACTAACCAAGATAACTGTGCAGACTTTGAGGATACTGGTTTTGTATAACTGAAAGTGTTTTCTCACATACCTGTTTACTGAGCGTGGTTAGCAGCTCACTGCATTGTAATTCATTGAATAATCCAGGGCTAAATCCTGAAGGGACTTCCTTTTGATATGGACTTCATGTTCTTAAGAAATGATGTTTCAGTCTGGTCTTTGAGGAAAGGCAGAATTAGCCTTAAGTAGAGTTTTAAGTTGGACATGACTGAGCGACTTCACTTTCACTTTTCACTTTCATGCACTGGAGAAGGAAATGGCAACCAACTCCAGTGTATTTGCCTGGAGAATCCCAGGGATGGGGGAGCCTGGTGGGCTGCTGTCTATGGGATTGCACAGAGTCGGACACGACTGAAGCGACTTAGCAGCAGCAGCAGCAGCAGAGTTTTAAATGGGTAAATTTATTTGCTTCTTTCAGCGTTTTTTTTGACATACGATACAACTAATAGAAAAGTATATGAAACCTATGTACAGTTTGAAGAACAGTTTGAAGGCTAACATCTTTGTAACCGTCATTCAGAAATAGACCATTACCTTCTTGTTCAAAAAGTCCCTGTTCTTTTCAGGTCACATTATCTCCTTCCCAAGGATAATAATTCCTAGGGGTAATCACTCACATAAAATAACTTGTAATTCTTGTGATAATTTTTCTGCTTTCTAAAAAGAATTTAAAGTACATGAACATATCTCTAAGAAATACAGTTAGTTTTGTTTGGTTTTTAATCTTATATAAAGACATCCATTTGCATTCCTTTTCTTCTTGCTTCTTTTGCTTAATAAGTTTGTGAAATTTGTCTGTATTGTTGCAACAGCTATAACTTGTTCATTTGCATTGCCATATAGTTTTCAGTTGTATTCATATATTATTATTTTTTGTCCATTCTATACCTTTGATTGATTTTTGAGTGATTCCTAGTTTAGTTGTTGTGAAAACAGCCATGTTATGAGTATGAATCCTGGCCTACACATGCAAGAGTTTCTGTTGGAATAAGAAGTTAAATTACTGTGTGGTGGGGTATGTGTATGATGCCTATTTTCTGAAGTGGTTCTACTGCTTTACATTCCCCACAGTGTACTCAAGCTGTCATTAGTCCATTCCTTTGCCAATATTTAGTATTGTCCAGCTTCCTAAATTTTGTCATTCTAATGAACATTTAATATCTTCTATGTTTTTAATTTGTATTTCCCTGATTGCTAATGAAATTGTGCTCGTTTAATTAATTTATTTGCCACTTGGATTTATTTTGTGGAGTCCCTTTTCAGATCCTTTTGCCCGTTTTCTTTTGGATATTTGGTCTTCATGCTACATTTTTACCTCCTAAAAAGTATGTGTTATACCTCCTAAAGTATGTCTTGTTGCCTCTTTGATAGTGCCCTACTCAAATGTGCTTTTATTCAGGAATGAGAGACCTGTGTTCTAAAAATACTCTTTCTCCTCCTCATTTCTGGGATCAACTGTCAGTGCAGTTAATTCTCAGGGGTTAAGTAGAAAGTAGCCAAATTAAACCAGTGTAAGAAATACAGAAAGCAATCTTTTATTGGGAGAATATTAGAGTAGATTAGATTAGGTGACCTTCATTGAAGTTCCGTTCCCTGGTGGCTCAGACAGTAAAGAATCCGCCTATGGAGAAGGAAATGGCAATCCACTCCAGCACTCTTGCCTGGAAAATCCCATGGACAGAAGAGCCTGATAGGCTACAGTCCATGGGGTCGCAAAGAGTCGGACACGACTGAGCGACTTCACTTCACTTATATCTAATTAGTGTGACCTTTAAAAGAAAAAACTTAAGATTTTGTACTTTGGTCAGGGTGAGTCTATGTTTTTCTAAATAAAATATCACCAGAACTCAAAAAAAAAAAAAAGAATCCACCTGCAATGCTGGAGACCCGGGTTTGATCCCTGGGTTGGGAACATCCTCTGGAGAAGGGAAAGGCAACCCACTCCTTGCCTGGAGAATTCCATGGACAGAGGAGCCTGGCGGGCTACAGTCCATGAGGTCACAAAGAGGTGGACAGGACTGAGTGAGTGACACTTCCACTTCTAATTTTAATATCATAGCTTCTAACTCATACTAAATACATGTAACTGGTTTGTTGGCATACTAAATGTTTCTGCCTTTCAGCGTACCTTACTTTTTTTGGGGGGGTGGGGGCTGTGCCTCACAGCTTGCAGGATCTTAGTTCCCCAGCCAATTACCAAGAATTGAACCCATGCCCACTGCAATGGAAGTGCAGAGTCCTAAGCAGCAGTGAATTCCTAGTACACCGTATGTGAACCAAGCACACAGGAGCATATACAAAAACCAAAATGTCAAAAATTTTGATTTGCAGAGAGAAGTGTAATTATTAGATTCATGTAAGTAGGTCAGTTCATTTTCTATATAGGCCCAGTAGAAGGAACTCTGGATCTCGAAGACTTGGGGTTCTTTCTCAAACAGCAAACAATCCTTTGAGAATTTTAATATGTGAGATGCCTCCTGGTTAATAGTGAGAACCCTAGTAAATCACTGTTAGTGTTAAGAGTGTATTGAACCCTTTAGTTGTGTTGGAGAGGAGAGGTTGAAAATATTGCATTATGTACATGGGGAGACAATTTATAATAAGAAGGTTGTCTCTTAAGCTTAGAATCAGTGCTCAGGGAAATTAGTTATATTTATCTTAGTGGCTGACATCATTAGACTATGATGCATTGATGCATCTGTCTCCATTCACATTGGTTTCATGGATCTAATATTCATGTTTATGGGCTGGAGCATTTTCTTCCTGTGTAGCACAGTCAAAATTTCAAACTTTCTTTTTAACTACCATGTAGACGATCAATGGCACCCCACTCCAGTACTCTTGCCTGGAAAATCCCATGGGTGGAGGAGCCTGGTGGGCTGCCGTCCATGGGTTCGCTAACAGTTGGACATGACTGAGCGACTTCCCTTTCACTTTTTCACTTTCATGCATTGGAGAAGGAAATGGCAACCCACTCCAGTGTTCTTGCCTGGAGAATCCCAGGGACGGGGAAGCCTGGTGGGCTGCCGTCTATGGGGTCACACACAGTCGGACACGACTGAAGTGACTTAGCAGCAGCAGCAGACGATCCAACACAGTCAATGTTAACATAGGCCTTTTTAAATACATACTTTCATCAGTTTCCTGTAATCCAGTCATGTCTCTGCTATGTAACGATTTGATTATCTACATTGGATTTTGGTGTACATTCTTGGAGGATAATGTTTTTGTGTGTGTGTACTTAAGGCTATTATGTTGTTAATCCTGTGTATTTCTAGATGAAGTTTCAGACTGGAGGGTAGTATTTTGGGGATAAGGTAGTGGAATATGAGGGTAGTAATGGGTGGATGTGTTCCCAGTATCTTATTTTTTCCTGCACCTCAAGAAATGGAGTTTCTTCCTTCACCCTGGGGCCCTTCTTTACGAGACCCATCCCTGACCTCTTCCTTGGGATTTTGATATGAACCACTGTCCAAATTGCAGCTTCCTTGGCATGCTGCCAGTGGTGAGAAGTAGACTGGCTTCAGACATGACTCTGGTAAGGCCAGCCCCACTTCGGATGTTCTCCTTTTAATCACACTTCTTGGCAGTAGCTGTAGCATGGGAAATATTGGGTTATCAGTGCCTCTGATCTCTTCCCCTAGTCAGTAGTTCAATTTGCACCTGCATGTTTAGCTGGTTTTGTTTTTTCACCTGCCACCTAGTGGCTGAAGTGTTGCTGTACTACCGTTGTGCTGCCACCAATTTTAGCAAAATAGTCAAAAAGTACCTAAAAAGATTATGTAACCTCCCACCTTGCCCTTCCCATGGTAAATTATCTTTAAATCATATGACTCAGATGACTATCAGTCTTTGTGTTAAAGGTTTATTTCAAATAGCAGTGTGGTTTATTTGGTGATTTATGTTACTATTTAAGCCCTAAAGCTTTGATTGAGTTGCTTTCTTTTAGCTTATTTTTGAGATGTACAGATGGTTAGGAAGATGTTTTTACTGTTTTTCTTAGTGAGCTGAATTCTTTTGAGAGATCTTTGTTATTTATTGTGAAATGCTATTTTACTGTCATCTAACACTTCTTACCACTGAGAAGTCACTGAAAAATCAGTAACTCTGAGAAAGAAAGGATAAAATATACTTATCTGTGAAACAATAGCATATTTTTTGATAACTCATTCTTGAAAATTAATTAAGAATGCTTGATAAAATACCACTCATACCCTTTGAAATCGTCTAACTTTTATCAACCCTTTTTTGATTATCTTGTTTAGTAGACTCTGGTTCTTTTGACCACTTAACTTGATTGAACTTGCAATGTCTCAAAGGTTAGACTAGAAGTAAAAGATAAATAATTTTGTATCTCTACTTGATAATTCTCATTTTTACTTGGCAATGATCTGTGCTTTCTGTAAAGTCATGAAGTGTTCTGTCATGAAGTGAATTATCCCACTACCCCATATGTAACTTTTATATAGTTGATAATTTTTTATATCCAACTTTGGCAGGTGAGTGGAGATACATAATTTTAAAGAATATGAAGTAGTATGTGCTTATTGTTCAAAATTAAGATAATATCATGGACTACCAAGGAGGGAAGTAAAACTTATTTAGATCTTACTTGAACCAACAATACATAATTTTTTACTTTGCTTTTCTTCCCTATAATGTTTATATCAAAGGAAATTGAAAATGTTATTAAAAGTTTACTATAAATGATTTATAAAGTCAGCCTAATTTATTGTGTGCATGTACCATTATTTACTTAATTGCCTAATAAATAGTAGAATGATAGCCTGTTTCCTTAGCACTGTGATAACCATCTTTGTGGTTAAATCTGTGTTTTGGATTATTTCTTTAAGATAAATTTTCAAAAGTATAATTAAGTTGGCCTGTGGATACAGAATTTTTAAAGTGAATGTAGCTAAACTGCTTTCTAGAGATGTTCTATTAGTTTTTATGTAACGTAGTTTGACCCTGAGGCATTCATATTTTTTATCTAAATACTTTTCGGAGGGAAAAAACACTAAAATTACACTCAATTTGGTAAAGATGATACACAGTATTTTTTTGATAGAACTTCTAATATTTTATTCTTAATTGCATTCAGAAAACCGGCAGTTTCAAAACTTTCATGCATAAGATCAGAAGAAAATATTTTTGTATGGGCTCTTACTTTGATTATCCTGAAGAACTAGAAAATGGTATCCTGGCTTACTGTTAATTTTCTAATTCTGTACCATGTTAAACTAAGAGCCAAAAAGTAGCATTTTCAAAGCTGTAAAATTGTGTTATGGGTTTTTTATTTAGTTTTAATTTAAGCATGTGTAGTTTTAGAACAACTAGCTGATTATTATTTTTTTGATTAGGTGAGGAGTCAAGATTGATCCACTAAATTATTTTTATATAGCAGATTTTGGACTTGCTTTGGGCAAGAGAGATGACATTCATTAGGAAATCCAAATAAAAGAAGACTTGTAGTCTTTGTGTGATTTTTGTATTTTTGTGGTAAAAAATATGTATAAATTTTACCATCTTAACGATTTTTAAACATATAGCTCCATAGTAGCAGTAAGGATATTTACATTGCTATGGAACAGATCTCTAGAAATTTTCATCTTGCAGAACTGAAACTTTACATTCATTAAACAACTCTTCTTGCTTGCTCCCTTCCCTCAGCTCCTGGTAACCACAATTCTACTTTCTGTGTCTATGAATCTAATTACTTTAGAGACCTCATATAAGTGAATCATGCAGCATTTGCCATTTTGTGACTGGCTTATTTCACCTGGCATATTGTCCTCAAGTCTCTTCAGAAAAGCCTTCAAACTTCTGTTCACTATCTGTTTTGTAACAAACCTACTTAATTTTGCATTTATACCCCATTTTATCTCACTATTATTCACAGTGCCTAGCAAATTGATCCTGTTTTTCAAATGAACCAAGTTCACTTCTGATAGATTTTATTAAATATATCAGATAAATTTAAGGTAACACTTGCTGCTGTGTTATTGTTATTCAGTTGCTAAGTCGTGTCTGACTCTTTGTGACCCCATGAAGTGAAGCATCAGGCTTCCTGTCCTTCATTGTCTCTCAGAGTTTGCTCAGACTCATGTCCATTGAGTCGGTGATACCTTCCAACCATCTCATGTGGTTGCTTCTGTGGCCTGCTTCTCCTCCTGCCTTCAGTCTTTCCCAGCATCAGAGTCTTTTACAGTGAGTTGGCTCTTTGCATCAGCAGGCCAAAGTATTGATGCTTCAGCTTCAGCATCAGTCTTTCCAATGAGTATTCAGGGTTGATTTTCTTTAGGTCTGACTGGTTTGATCTCCTTGCTGTCCAGGGGACTTTCCAGAGTCTTCTCTAGCATCACAATTCAAAAGCATCGATTCTTCAGCACTCAGTCTTCTTTATGGTCCAACTCCCACATCCATGCATGACTACTAGAAAGATGATATTGAGTGAATGGCATACTGTGCTGTGACTCAGAGACCCATGAGTGTGGCTCATCTAACCTTTCAGACAGTGCTTCAACCTTAGTGTTGATTAGAGTCACCTGGAGGACTTGGTAAAGCGAAGATTTGGGCCTCATCCCCAGTTTCTAGTTTAATAGGTCTGGCAGGGGTGCTGAAAATTTGCATTTCTTGCAAGTTCAGAAGTGATGTTGATACTAATGTAATAGGGACCATGCTTTGATACCCCTGCCCTGGAGGTGAAGTTGAAAACCTCTGCTCTAGAGCCTTGATGTCCTTTGCTTCCTTCCAGTTGATGAATAAACAAAGAATCATCACCTTTGAGAGGTTTTTATGGGCCTTGCCTGGACATGATATACATTGCTTCTGCCCTATTTGCACTGACTGGAGCTGAGTCTCAAGGCTAAAGTTAATTACAAGGAAGACTGGGGAATAAAGCCTAGCTGTGTGTCCAGGAGGAAAATAGCCTGGTTTTATGGAACATGTAGTAGTTTCTGCCACCATAGTTTCCAAATAGAAGTACCTTAAATTTATTTGTTAATGTAACTTAAACTGAAATGTGCCATGTTTAGTTAAATTATGTGGAAGTTGTTGAAGTTTATTTTAAAGTTAATGGTTATTTTAGGAAATTCCCTGGTGGTGAAGTGGTAGGACTAGGCTTCCATTGCAGGGGAATCCCGGTTAGGGAACTGAGATCCCACAAGCCATGCGATGTGGTGAAAAACAAAACAGAATAAAGTTAATGGTTATTTTGGTAATAGGTATTTGTGCACCGAAGATAACTTGAAATAGCCTAGACAGTGATAAAGACAAAAAACTGTCTTTCATGGTTAGTTTTATTTATAAAAATAACTCACATGTATTCTCACTGATAAATTTGTGTTTATGTCTTTGGTGAATTCTCTCTTATTTAACTATGTAAAGCTATCCATGTCTGAGATAAAATTATTAAAATACAGAACACCAGCACCAGTTAAATTACCCATATAGTATCTGAATATCTCCCTTCAAGAAATCAAATGAAGTATTGTTTATAGATAAGGATATAGGCTTTCCTGGTGGCTTAGAGGTAAAGATTCTGCCCACAGTGTGGGAGACCTGGGTTTGATCCCTGGGTTGGGAAGATCCCCTGGAGAAGGTAATGGCAACACACTCCAGTATTCTTGCTTGGAAAATTCCATGGATAGAGGAGCCTGGCAGGCTACAGCCCATGCGGTTGCAAAGAGTAGGACAGGACTGAGCATTGAACACTTTGTTTATAGATGTAGCTTCAGTATGTAACAGCAGAGCAACGTTTTGGGAAAAATATGGCTTTAGAATCAGTCTTAGGCTTAAATCCTAGTTTTGCTGCTTACTAGATTTATTGATATTAATCAGTTATTCAACCTTTTTGAACCCCACTTCTTAAACCTATAAAATAGTGTCAGTAATGATATTTCATAGAGTTGAGATAATATATATAATCTTTTTATATAGTCTCTGGTATAAAATAGATAATAAATTGTAGGTATTATTGTAATTATGATTAAAATTGAAGTGTATTTTCTTATGAAGGGATATTTTGAGTAATGAACTTATTCTTCAATANNNNAATGAACTTATTCTTCAATAGATAGTGTCTATTTTCTAATTTAACACAATAAAAAAAAAACTTTTAGGAAAACTTAGATATGCCCTTTGTGTTCACATTTCTAAGCATATTCTTTCTAAAACATATGCCATGAAAGCCAAGACAATGCAACCAGGAACAGAGCAGACTAAATCAAGACTTAAATTTTGTGTTTTGAAATAACATTTGTACTGCAGAGAATTTCATAATACATGAATATCACTACTATTCTGCCCCTCTTTTTTTAGTATCAAATATATCTAATCCTTTAATGAAGTGAAAAACCTATTGAACCTATATTTT
>SJYQ01104660.1:86215-99348 GCA_006410935.1 Redunca redunca | reverse complement strand
TTGAAATGATTGCATCTTTCTTAGAATTAAAGTTTATTATACTTTTGAAGAAAATTATGAATATAAAAAGGTTGACAGTGGTTTATATAAATTAACATTGATTTTAAATGGAGACATGTTTCAGAGATGTTCCATAACCTTTAAAAATGATTAGCTTATGACTTTTTAAATCTGTAAAATTGAAAAGAGGCTTAAAAAATTACTATTTGCATGACTCAAAAGCTGTACCACTGGATGGGTACAAGAATATTGGGCCTAGCTGTCTGCATTATCTGTTGGATCCTGTCTCCCATATCAAATCATCTTTCTTCAAAGTATTATACTACTTTTTACAGTTTACTCTTCTAAGAAGGTAATCAGTTGTATAAGACTTATCCCCTCATTCAGAGTTTTCTCATCTTCTATGCCTGAAATTTAGAGCAGTGTTTACCAAGCTCCCAGAAGTTAAGTCTGTTATATTTTAAAGAAGGAGTCCCAAAATATTTTTTACATAGAGGTGTATATTTCATTACCTCCAGAAAAATGCTAAATAATTTACATAAAGTATTTACAAATCCTAGTAGACAATAGCCTTCCTCATTTGAAAATCTTACTTCTTTTCTTAAAAGAAAGAAAGGTTTTTTGGAAATAATTTTAGACTCACAGAAGTTACAAAATGGTCAGAGCTCCTGTGTACCCCCATGGTAACATTTTACTTAACCATAGTATATTATCATCCCTAAGCAATTGACTCTGGTACATTGGTGTTAAACTAAACTAAAAAACTTATTTTTAAGTCTTTATTTTTATTTTTCAGAAATGTTTTAGGTTCACAGCAAAACTGACTGAAAAGTACAGAGGTCCCATATACTTTCTGCCCTGACACTTGCACAGCTTCCTCCAATATCACCATCCCCCAACAGAGTGGTCCATTAATTATAATCAATGAACCTACATTGACACATCATTATTATTCAGAGTTCATAGTTTGCATTAGAGTTTATTCACTGGTGTATCTTCTGTGGGTTTTGACAAATGAAAAATGACATGTAACCACCATTGTAGTATACAAAATAATTTCGCTGCCCTGAAGATCCTCATCTGTTCGTCCCTCCCACCCTCCTAACCTTTGGCAGTTGTCTTTTTGTTGTCTCCATAGTTTTGCCTTCTTCCAGAATATCACAGAGTTGGAATCATGAATCAGCAGAGAGCTTTATCAGTGGCTTCTTTCACTTAGTAACTTGCGTTTAATTCCCTCTGTGTCTTTCATGGCTTGACAGTTCATTACTTTTTAGCACTGGAAAATATTCTAGGGTCTGGATGTATCACAGTTTATCCTCTCACCTGCTAAGATATATCTTGATTGCTTCCAGGTTGGGCAATTAAGTAGTATAAATGTTGGTGTACAGGTTTTTATGTGGACATAACTTTTCAATTCATTTGAGTTATACCAAGGAGTGCAGTTGCTGGACCATCTAGTAAGAGTATGTTTAGGTTTCTGAGAAATTGCCAAACTGTCTTCCAGAATGGTTGTGTTTTGCCTTTCTGCCAGTAATGACTAGAGTTCTTGTTACTCCACATCCCTGTCAGCATTTGTTGTTGTCAGTGATCTGGATTTTGCCCATGAAGGTAGTTTGTTGTATTTTATTTTAATTTGCAATTCCCTAGTACATATGAGGGCTTCCCTGGTAAGCTCAGCTGGTAAATAATCCACTTGCAAGCCAGGAGACCCCAGTTCAATTTCTGGGTTGGGAAGATCCCCTGGAGAGGGGATAGGCTACCCACTCCAGTATTCTTCGGCTACCCTGGTGACTGAGACGGTAAAAGAATCTGCCTGCAATGTGGGAGACCTGGGTTCAGTCCCTGGTGGGTTCAGTCCCTGGGTTGGGAAGATCCCCGGGAGGAGGGCATGGCAACCTACTCCAGTATTACTGCCTGGAGAATCCCATGGACAGAGGAGCCTGGCAAGCTACAGTCCACGGGGTCCCAAAGACTCAGACACGACTGAGCGACTAAACACAGCACAGAACATATGATGTTAATTGTCTTTCTATCTGTATATCTTTGGTGAGGTATCCCTTAAGATCTTTTGTCTTGTTTTTTTAATTGAGTTCATTTTCTTACTACTGAATCTTGAGTGTTTTTTTAATATATTTTAAGTAATTGTCCTTTATCAGATGTGTCTTTGCAAATATTTCTCCTATCTGTGGTTTGTCATTTTCTCTTGACATTGTCTTTTGCAGAGCAGTTTTTAAATTTTACTGAAGCCCAGCGTATCAGTTATTTTGTTCATGGATCATACTTTGTATTGTTATCTAAAATGACATCACCATACCAAGGTCATTTAGGTTTTCTAGTATGTTATCCTCTAGAGGGGTTATAATTTTGCATTTTATATTTAGATCTATGATCCATTTTGATTTAATTTTTGTGAAGGGTGTAAGATCTGGGTCTAGATTTTATTTTTTTTTTGCATGTGGAGGTCTACTTGTCCACTGTTTGTTGAAAGACTAGCTTTAATTGAATTATCTTCTCTTCTTTGTTGAAAATCAATTGACTATAATTATGTGGGTATATATCTAGACTCTCTATTCTGTTCCATTGATTTATTTGTCTCTTCTTTTGCCCATGCCTCACTGTCTTGATTATTGGAGCTTTATATTAAGTCTTGAAGTTGGCTAATCTTGCATTTGCTAGAAGCATGAGCTACCTAGGTTTAGTAATATTGGGGGTGTTTATTGAGGTGATCCTAATAAGGTTTTTCTTCTTCAAAGAATTTATTTGTATAATAAAATTACTTTTTCTCATCTTCAGTTGGATAGTTGAATATTGAAAAATGAAGGCTTCCACTTAGTCTATGTAGTGCCTTGAAATGTCATTAATTAACTATTAATTATAAAATGTATTAGTACTGAGATTAATAATGCCAAAATGTTTAAATACAGTCTTCTCCCATAAGAACTGTTCAGTAGTAACTTTTTTGCTATAACATCTATCATTGTTCAGACAGTCACTTTTTTTTCTTTTTGGGTATAAAGATTCTTCCTACTCTAAAAATATACTAAAGTATGCAGTAAAGATCTATACATTTCCATCTCAGACAAAAGCGTAATAATTTACTATATATGCAGAGATTATTAGAACACATTTGAATTGTACATCAGGTAAATTTACTTTGCCTAAGTATGTGAAATGAGAGGAATGAAAAAGTTATATCTTCTAGGACTCTTGTCTATTATGTATAGATGCCATTTCTATGTGTTTTGAAGTTTCTGTGTTATTTTGTATTGTAACTTAATTTTAAGTGGAGTTTAAACACAAGATGACCATTGGTTCCCCAAAAGGGTGGAAAATTGGAGGGGGTAAATGGTACAGAAAGCAGAATTCTTTATCTTCTCCTCCACCAACCATCACCAACAATGGAATTTTCTTCTTTTGCAAGTACAATAAACCTTGTTTACAATGTATTTTATGTACAAAGTATATTGTATATTTCTTGTAAACTTGTTATTGCTCATGCATGCATGCTAAGTCGCTTAAGTCGTGACTGACTCTGTATGACCCCATGGATAGCAGCCCACCAGACTCCTCTGCCCACTGGATATTCCAGGCAAGAATACTGGAGTGGGTTCCCATTTCTTCTCTGATTTAATCGCTAAGTCATGTCTAGCTCTTTGGAACCCCATGGACCATAGCCCACTAGGCCCCTCTGTCCATGGGATTTCTCAGGCAAGAAAACTGGAGCTGGTTGCCATTTCTTTCTCCCATTATTGCTCAAATCAATGCATTTTTGGAATCTTGGGATATATAATCCATTGCCCTATTAAAATTAACAGAAAATATTTCATTTAAATATTTTTACTTAATGCATTTAGGAATAAAAGACATTAAGTGAGAATAGGTATGTCATTTGAATTTGATTCAGTTTTACCTGCTCCTTTCCCCACCTTTTTAAAGATTATTGTGACTGCAGCTCTGTTGTATGTTTCATGCTTGTGCTGAGTCGTGTCACTCACCAGGCTTTTCTGACCATGGGATCTCCAAGGAAAGAATACTGGAGTGGGTTGCCATATCCTCTCCAGGGGATCTCCCTGACCCAGGAATTGAACCTGTGTGTCCTACATCTCCTGCATTGGCAAGCAGATTCTTTACTTCTGAGCCGCCACCTGAGAAGCACTGATTGTACATTTAATGGGTATAAGTTCTTCATATGATATTGATGTCCTCAAGAGTATTTTATATCAATGAAGATTTGGATTTGGTTCAAAAATTTCACACTGAGTTCTGTTTTGGCAGATTTTGAATTGATAAATATCAGATTGTTTTTTTCAAGTGTTAAGACTACCCCCAAAGAAGATTATTAGTAATATGAGTACTGTTTGAATTCATTTAATTTTAGTTCTATGCCTAGAATAAAATAAGTTCTATATCAACCAGTGTTCATCAATGTACTAGAGTATAAAAGGTAACAATTAGGAGTCAAATTAGGTAACAGTACTTTAGTTTTTGGTTTATGTTTTTATGATGACCTTAAAAATATTTTAGATAAAGTAGCAAATACCATAAATAGAATAACAGAACCATTAAATATCAGATGTTAAAATAATTTCTTAATCATTGTAACAGAGTTTGTGGTAGACAAAACTTATCACCATTTTATAGATGTGAGAGGCTAAGGGGTTCTCAAGGTTCCGCAAAAATTAAAGCCGAAACAGCCCAGATATTTTGACTTTGTAGTGTGGGGGTTCATTTTATTTTAGTGAGTAGTGATTCTATTTTTACCTGTGGTCTTTATATCTAACCTTGTCTAACCTTTCCTTCTCTAACCTTGTCTAGTTATTTAATGCCCATTTAAAGTAGCGATTTGAAAATAAAAATCCACTAACAAAAGTAGTTTAAGCCCGTGATTATGTTATAGTTAATTCAGTAATTGTAGCCCTTGGCCACATGAGGTCATTATATACTTGGTTCTTTCCTTGGCTCTGGCTCATCCAAGCATCATAATCTTGGTGATGAATGGTTAGGAAAAGATAAGAGCTGATGAGAGATCTTTTGCATCGCCAGAGCAAAAGCATTAATTGATTAATAAATACTTTATTGAGTGAGATTTTTATGTGTACCGATGCAGGAGGGGAAATGAGCTGTCAGATAAAGGCAATCCAAAAGGTAGTGCTTTGAGAATTATTTTACTGTAAGAATGTCTGGTACACAACTCTCGGGATTCTCTAGGTTGTAGATTGAATAACACCTATTGTTTTTTTATGGGATAGTACTCAGCTAGATAATTATGCCTAACAGGTTGCCAATAAATTTAATTTTTTAATGTTCACTCATTAGACTTTTTGTTAATGGCTGACTTGCAAGACTGTTTATCGTTTACTTAGCAATTATGTATACAAAGAAACTTCCGGTTATTTTTTTTATTCTGTGGAAATACATGGAGCTCAGCCAGATGCTTGTTTTTTCAAGAAGGAAGTTTTACTTAAGGAAATCATGATCTAGAAGGTGATTCAGTATCAAGGGTAGGTGAAACCTGATCTTCGGTTGACACATCATCTGAAACGCAGCACCTTTAATGTTAGTTGGCGTCACTTAGAAACGGTGGTGGTATTTTGGTGATACTGAATAGATGCATGTGTGTGTGGATGCACTGCTTTGCTGCTATCCCTTGTTCAGACTAATAAGATTCAGTCAGAGATAAGGCATCTTCTAAAGCTGCCTTTTTTCCTTGCTGTCACTGTCAGTGGAATCACTGTTAGAAGAGTAAATTGGGAAACTGGCTAATGTTATAAGACAATTTATGCTTCACTTGGCTCAGCAACACTATTTTGATGTGTTGTACAGTGCTTAGAACTTAGAATACTAGCTATCAAATCACTAGCTTGGAGACAGTAGACAATATGGACATAAGTTATTTCACTGATGGTTGACATGAACTGGTTGCTAAATTAGTAAATGAAAGAGACCTGTTAAGTGTGGTAACTTTTAACAGACTGTCCTTATACAGAGAATTGAATATTGTTCTCTTCAGAATAGTTACCTTGAGAGACTATACATTTATTCCAAAGATTCTGCCATTATTCAAAACACTCTTGGATCTGAGTTTAGTCTGAGTTGTATATGTTTTAATGTGATTCAGGTTCTTTTTGTGTGTGTGACTGAATATAGTTTTTTGTTTTTGTTTTTAATGACCACAATCATTTAGTGACAAGTCTAATGAACAAAACGGGTAGTAAAGCTTATATAAAAGCTGCTTTTGGCCATTAAGAAGGTAATAGCAAGGCATTTAGATCTCTTTTCTTGTTCAGTTTATGAAATATATGTGAAGGAAAATTATATATTTTTGCTAATTCAAATTTTCTGACTTACGACAGACTCTGAACATATAACCTATTGCTATGATTCCTTTGAAGACACTACTTAGTGTAAGGTTATGATATAGTTAAAAACAAACAAACCCGGACATTGTCTCCTATTATGTTTACATCTGGTATATACTAACAGTCAGCTGTTGTTGTAAGAATTTATCTTTATTATTTTTAATATCACAGAGGCAGTAATGACTAAGAACACAGTCTCCCAAGACAGACTGCTGGCTTCACATCCTTCCTCTGCTACTTACTGTCTAACTTTAGGCAAGTTATTATAATCTTTGGAAAGTAATATTTTAAAAGTTCTTTATAAGAGGTCCATAAGTAATAGTACCTACATATGAAGTTGTACAGTTCTAATGTGTTCAGTTTGGTATATATTAATATAAAACATTTAGAACAATGCTCAGTGCATGTTAGTCATTACTATTAGTGTTTTTATTTCCTTTCATTCAGTATCTTGGTTGCTGAAAGCATCTGGAAAACTGGTAAGTTTGTGTAGTTATTAAAATGAATAAAATGGAACTATAGTAGGATAATCTCTATATTTTTTGAATGGAAATAGTTATGGTGTGTGGAGAGATTCAGCAAACTTCATTGTGGTTACCTCCAGTGAGTAGGATTGGAGTGATTATTGAGATTCGTGGGAGAAAGTTTTCATTTAATATTAGATTTATTCAGCAAATATTTATTGATCTCCTACTGCATGCCAGAGACTGATAAAAGAACATCTCAGTTGTTAGAAATTACTCTTTCCCTTAAGGAATTTTGGAGCAATATAGCAGATTAGGTTTCTACCCAAGTTCTTAGCATTTTCCTTTTTTGAAATTTTCTGTTCTTTTACTTTATGAGTGATACTGAATAAAAACATTTTGATATCTCCATTAATGTTTCAAAAATTATGATTTTTCATAGTTCATGTAAACATCCTGCTAACTTTGAAATAAGTAGCTTTATTTTCAGATGTTATGTAAAACTCTCTGAAGAATTTGATGCTTGATACTTGAGACTTTCCTTCTCTTGGGAAGTATGTGAGATTAATAGACTCTGGTTTTTCAACCCAATCAAAGAATGGGCAGAAGATCTAAACACACTTCTCCAAAGAGCTACAGATGGCCAACAGGCACAAGAAAAGATGAACATTGCTAATTAGAGAAATGCAGATCAAAACTACAACGAGGTACCACCTCACACTGGTCAGAATGGCCATCATTAGAAAGCCTTCAAATAACAAATGCTGCAGAGGGTGTGGAGAAATTACACTGTTGGTGGAAATATCAATTGGTGCAACCTCTACGGAAAACACTAGGGAGGTTCCTTAAAAAACTAAAAAAGTTGTCATATGATCCAGTAGTACCACTACTGGAACTCTGCTGCTGCTAAGTCGCTTCAGTCGTGTCTGACTCTGTGCGACCCCATAGACGGCAGCCCACCAGGCTATGCCATCCCTGGGATTCTCCAGGAACACTGGAGTGGGTTGCCATTTCCTTCTCCAATGCATTAAAGTGAAAGTGAAGTCGCTCAGTCGTGTCCGACTCTGCGGCCCCATGGACTGTAGCCCATCAGGCTCCTTCATCCATGGGATTTTCCAGGCAAGAGTACTGGAGTGGGACTACTGGAACTATATCCCTAAAAACCCAATAATTCAAAAAGACACACAAACTCCAATATTCATTGGAGCGCTGTTTATAATACCCAAGACATGGAAACAGCTTAAGTGTCCACTGAAAGAAGAACAGATAAAGATGTGGCACACATATACAGGGAATACTACTCAGCTACAGCTTCGCAAATGGTGCTGTAAAGTGAAGTGAAAGTTGTGCAGTCCTGTCCGACTTTGCAACCCCATGGACTATACAGTCCATGGAATTCTCCAGGCCAAAATACAGGCGTCGGTAGCTGTTCTTTTCTCCAGGGAATCTTCCCAACCTAGGGATTGAACCCAGGTCTCCCATATTGCAAGAGGATTCTTTTCCAGGTGAGCCACCAGGGAAGCCCAAGAATACTGGAGTGGGTAACCTATCCTTTCTCCAGGGGATCTTCCCAACCCAGGAATCAAACCAGGTCTCTTGCGTTACAGGCAGACTTTTTACCAGCTGAGCTACCAGGGAAGTTAGTGGTAAAGAATCCACCTTCCAATGCAGTTTAGAAGTAAGAGACTGGGTTTGATCCCTGGGTTGGGAAGATTGCCTGGAGGAGGGCACAGCAACCCGCTCCAGTATTCTTGCCTGGAGAATCCCATGGACAGCAGAGCCTGATGGGCTGCAGTCCATCAGGTCGCAATGTCAGACACGACTGAAGTGACTTAGCACTCTCACACGCTACTCAGCTGTAAAAAGGCAGAAATGATGCCACTTGCAGCAACATAGATAAACCTAGAGATTATATTTGTGAAATAGATTAGAAAGAGACAAATACTGTATGATATCACATATACGGAATCTAAAATATGACACAAATGAACTTTTCTATGAAACAGAAATTCACATAACAGACTTGTAGTTGCCAAGGGGGAGACAAAGTGCGGAGGGAGGAACTGGGAATTTGGGATTAGTAGATGCAAACTATTATATATAGAATGGATAAACAAGTCCTCTATAGTACAGGGAAATATCCTGTAATAAACCACACTGGAAAAGAATATGAAAAAGTGTGTGTATAGGTATCATGTACATATATGTAATATATATATATATAGCTGAATCACTTTGTTATACAATAGAAATCAACACAACATTGTAAATGAACTATAATAAAATTTAAATAGGCTATAGTTCTTATCAATTTTCAGTAAGATACATAAGGATCTTTGTACACCTACCTAGGAAAGATAGGTTGCAACAAAGAGAACTCTCAATGTCTATAAATTATCTTTAAAGCCTTTTTAGAAATTGCCCTTGCTGTTTCTATTTTTGTTTAAGTTAGCAAAGATGTATATTGTTTTTGTTTGAGTAAAAGAATATTATGGTTACTGTTATGAGTTCAATGTTTCTGCCCAGGAGAAGTGATAAAAGGATAGAATACTCTATTCCTCTCCACACCCCACCCAAACTGTTACCCAGATGTACCTACAAGGGCATTGTTATAGGCTGTAGGCAAAAATCCTGCATTGGGCCCATACCTGGTTGGGACCTCAGCCTTTCAGACAGAAGAATGCTGTCTTTGTGAAGCACCGAAGATAATTCCTAAGTTATACTTAATACTATTTAATAGAGACCTCTAGACCATTGAGGTATGACCTAAATCAAATCCTTTATGATTATACATTGGGGGTGACAAGTAGATTCAAAGGGTAGGATCTGATAGAGTGCCTGAAGAACTAAGGATGGAGATTCATAACACTGTACAGGAGGTGGTGACCAAAACCATCCCAAAGAAAAAAAATGCAAGAAGGCAAAATGGTTGTCTAAGGAGGCCCTGCAAATAGCTGAGAAAAGAGAAGCCAAAGGCAAAGGAGAAAATGAAAGATTTACCTAACAATGCAGAGTTCCAGAGAATAGCAAGAAGGCTTCTTAAGGGAATGATGCAAAAAATAGAGGAAAACAATAGAATAAGAAAGACTAAATATCTCTTGAAGAAAACTGGAGATACTAAGGGAACATTTCTTGCAAAGATGGTCATGATAAAGGACAGAAATGGCAAGGACCTAACAGAAGCAGAAGAGGTTAACAAGAGGTGGCAAGAATACATAGAAGAACTATTTTAAAAAGGTCTTAACGACCCAGATAGCCACGTTGGTGTGATCATTCATCTAGAGCCAGATGTCCTGGAGTGTGAAGTCAAGTGGGCCTTAGGAGACATCACTAGAACAAAGTTAGTGGAGATGATGAAGCTATTTCATCAACAGCAGAGCTATTCCAAATCTTAAAGGCTGATGCTGTTAAAGTACTACACTCAAGATGCCAGCAAATTTGGAAAACTCAGCAATGGCCACAGTACCGGAAAAGGACAATTTTCATTCTAGTTCCAGAGAAGGGCAATGCCAAAGAATGTCCATACTACCGCACAATTGTACTCATTTCACATGCTATCAAGGTAATTCTCAAAATCCTTCAAGCTAGGCTTGAATAGTTTGTGAACAGAGGACTTCCATATGTACAAGCTGGATTTAGAAAAGGCAGAGGAACCAGAGATCAAATTGCCAACATCCAATGGGTCATAGAGAAAGCAAAGGAATTCCAGAAAAACATCTGCTTCTTCACTGACTAAGCTAAAGCCTTTGTATGGATCACAACACACTGGAAAATTCTTTAAGAGGTGGGAATACATGACCACCTTATCTACCTCCTGAGAAACCCATATGCTTGTCAAGAAGCAGCAGTTAGAGCCCAACATAGAAAAACGGACTGGTTCAAAATTGGGAAAGGAGTAAGTCAAAGCTGTATATTGTCACCTTGCTTATTTAACTTATATGCCGAGTACATCCTGCAAAACACTGGGCTGGAATCAAGATTGTTAGGAGAAATATCACCAACCCCAGATATGCAGATGATACCACAGAAAGCAAGAGGAACTAAAGAGCCTCTTGATGAAGGTGAAAGAGGAGAATGAAAAAGCTGGCTTAAAACTCAGCATTCAAAAAGCTAGGATCATGGTATCCGGTTCCATCACTTCAATGGCATATAGATGGGGAAACAATGGAAAAAATGGCAGATTTTTTATTTGGGGGCTCCCAAATCAATGTGGACAGTGACTGCTCCTTGGAAGAAAAGTTTTGACAAACCTAGACAGCATATTAAAAAGTAGAAACATTACTTTGCTGACAAAGGTCCATACAGTCAAAGCTATGGCTTTTCCAGGAGTCATGTACAGATGTGAGAGTTCAACCATAAAGAAGACTAAGTACCGAAGAACTGATGCTTCTGAACTGTGGTGCTGGAGAAGACTCTTGAGAGTCCCTTGGACTGCAAGGAGATCAAGCCAGTCCATCCTAAAGGAAATCAACTCTGAATATTCATTGGAAGGACTGATGCTGAAGCTCCAATACTTTGGCCACCTGATGCAAAGAGCTGACTCATTGGAAAAGACCTTGATGCTGGGAAGATTGTGGGCAGGAGGAGAAGGGGATGACAGAGGATGAGATGGTTGGATGGCATCACCAACTCAATGGACATGAGTTTGAGCAAAGACCAGGAGATGGTGAAGGACAGGGAAGCCTGGCATGATGCAGCCCATATGGTCACAAAGATCTGGACACAACTTAGCAACTGTACAATAGCAATAGAGATCAACAGGGAAGTGAACGAAATCCTTGACTGGTCTCTATTCCTTCGGTGTTCTGCAATGTCTGTTTTATTGCAAACAAAATAAGGTAAAGGAGAGAGGTAATAAGGTAAAGGGAGGTATTCTAATTTTATGGGTCCTTAAGCAATATTTAATACAGAAAATTTTAAATCTAGAAAATTATAAATAAAGTATAATCTACTGGAAATCCTACCACATCCTTGCATATCCATTCAATGTATATACATCCTCATGGGTTGCACGTGTGCACATACACAGACCTAGTTTCCACATTTGTGTATATTCATAATCTTTAGAGGGCTTTCATTCATTTTCAAAAACCAAAATTTTGAATATCATAATGAAAATGTAATAATACAGGGAGCCCCCTGGCAATCCAGTGGACTCCACACTTTCACTGCCAAGGGCATGGGTTCATTCCTTGATTGGGAAACTAAGATCCTACAAGCTGTGTGCATGGCTAGAAAAGAAAAAAAAAAAAGATTTAAAAAAAGAAAATGTAATCATACAGAGTTTTTTAAACTAAGATTGGTTAGCAAAATTTATTGACTTGTGTTTAGTGATAGAAATGCTCATTGCATAAATTGAAAGTTTTATTATTTAGAATTAGGGTATATTGTTTTCCATAGATTTATAATTTGAAATGATTTTCTTTACTTGATTTCCAGTTGGCAGTGACAACAAACCTAAATATTTTTCTTTTCTTTAAAAAAGTACAACATGCTCATGAAAACAATTAGGACTTTGTGGAAATGTTCAAATAAAGCAATCACTGGATCCTATCACTCAGAGGTACTATCCTGGCAGACTATCACCTTCCAGCTTTATGTCTACAAAGAAACATTTTTCTTTTTTACTAAGTTGAGATCATGCTCTATATTTAACTTTGTGTCCTGCCTTTTCCCCCTTAAAGTATATTGTAAAAAATGTTTTTCTTGCATCCAAGTTAAACCCATAATTTCTTGNAAACCTATAATTTCTTGACTCTGTAAAGTTTGAAATGTGCAGAAAATATGAGAAAAAAATATTTGTAATCTTACCACTAAGAGATAACTACTTACGCATTAGTATTTCCTGCTAAGCTGTGAGTTTCTTTGTTCCCACCTTCAGAAAAACAAAACCTAAATCTTAACTATCCATGGCAATTCCCTATTTTATTTCTTTTGTTAAAAGAATAATAATTTTGAAAAATGAACTTCTTGGATTTATCATTGTATAATATGATTAGTAAATTTATATTTTCACATTTTATAGAACTTTTGTATTTGTGAAGGACCTCTAATTCAAATTTATTGTAACCTTTTTCTCTATAGAATATATTTGTATGTGCTTACATGTATGTATAAAACTAAAAATTTAACCTTTAAAAGCCATTTTATGTTGGAACCTTTAGGGAGAGAATATGCTTGTGTGTGTGCATGTGTGTGAGACAAATGTGAAACTTGAAGATACTCTTTTTTTTTAAATCTGGATGACCTTGGGCAAATTTCAACCTCTCTGTGAGCCTCAGTTTTCTCATTTTTCAAATTTTAATGCTAG
>SJYQ01104660.1:17914-61365 GCA_006410935.1 Redunca redunca | reverse complement strand
AAAGACGCTTACTCCTTGGAAGAAAAGTGATGACCAACCTAGATAGTATATTCAAAAGCAGAGACATTACTTTGCCAACTAAGGTCCGTCTAGTCAAGGCTATGGTTTTTCCTGTGGTCATGTATGTATGTGAGAGCTGGAGTGTGAAGAAGGCTGAGCACCGAAGAATTGATGCTTTTGAACTGTGGTGTTGGAGAAGACTCTTGAGAGTCCCTTGGACTGCAAGGAGATCCAACTAGTCCATTCTGAAGGAGATCAGCCCTGGGATTTCTTTGGAAGGAATGATGCTAAAGCTGAAGCTCCAGTACTTTGGCCACCTCATGCGAAGAGTTGACTCATTGGAAAAGACTCTGATGCTGGGAGGGATTGGGGGCAGGAGAAGAAGGGGACGACAGAGGATGAGATGGCTGGATGGCATCACTGACTCAATGGACGTGAATCTGAGTGAACTCCGGGAGATGGTGATGGACAGGGAGGCCTGGCGTGCTGCAATTCACGGGGTCGCAAAGAATTGGACACGACTGAGCGACTGAACTGAACTGAACTGAAGGAGTCCTGGCTATTTAGCAGAAAAGATGTGTACAGGATTAGAAAAAAACACTGGGGAGTTTCTGCTTAGCTTTTTCCTAGTAGTGGCTGGATTCTGTGATCTTTGTGTCTACTGCCTTTTGCTGATTTGCTCTGTTGCTTATTGATTGCGCTGGTTCTGCTCAGATGCTGTGTGATTCTCTCTGACTACCCTCCTTTCCTTATATAATTACTTACTGAGTTGCTGATAAATGTTCAGCAGTGTGCTAAAGCTGTATATACAATGAACAAGAAGATCGTGGCTTTCGCCTTTATGGAGTTTATGGTCTAGTGAGGAACAAAGGAAATGGGATGAGTAATTGATAATACATAGAAAGGAATAAGAAAGAGAAGGTACAGAGCTCTCTAGACACACATAGCAGGGGGACCTAATGTAATCTAGAGGGCAGAGGTCTCTCTAGAAGGGATATGCAGGATGAGGCTTGAAGGAAAATACAAGTTTACTAGCAAGTAAGGGAATATGCCAGATAGAGGAGACAGTGTGCATGAAGTTGTAAAGCTGAGAGAGACTTTGGCAGAGCTGAGCAGTTGGAGGGTGAAGTGGAGGGAAGGATAAAACGGAGGGTTCTGGAGGGTTTCTATTTCTTTCTCTTCTGTCCTGTATACTAGGATATGAGGTAGGCATGGTGGAGGTGGGGAGAGGGTTTTGATGGGCACAGAAATTTAAATTTTGGCAAGAGGAAATACTTCATTGGAAGTGGAAGTATGTCTCCAGAAATGCATCATGGGAGCAGAAATTGAATGATCTTCAAGAGCAGAGGATTGGGGTTAGATTAAGATTAAATTATCGATATAATGTGGCTCCTAGTAGGCTGGAGGGTAAAGTGAAGGGGAAATCGTTTGACAAGCAATAGAATGTAGAAGTAACTGAGGTAACCCAGACAATATGTGTAGAGAAAAGTAAGAAAACTTTAGAATCCTGAAGAGCATTGGCCTTGAAGTGACAGACAGAGGAAGAGCTGCAAAAAAAGATTGAGCAGGAGAGGCCGGAAAGCAAGGGGAAAAACTAGTAAACAGTGTTATCACAGAAGTGATAGGAAGAGTCCTTTCAAGGCTGGACTTACCTCAGGACACAAAATTTAAGAGGGTACCAAAAATCCCAGTGATTATGATAGGTAATATTTTAATGCAGTGTTTGGAAAAAACCAAGTTAATGTAAAAAGTCATGATAAAACATCAAACTTTTAAATAAAGACAAGATCAAAATTATTGAATTTTCCTTTTTGCCTCAGGCTTCAATAGGCTCCTCGGGACACTATTACACAATTAGATTTAGAAATCTTTTATATTTAGATATCTAATATTTTGATCACATAGAAAGAGAAAGTGATAAGCTGTATTAAATGTAGCCAAGAAGTCAGTCAGGAAATGGGTTGAAAAGAGCTCATTGGATATGGAGACAAGCATACTATTACTATTAAATCTTTTCTTTACTGTGTTTTAATAAATCATAATGGGGGTTATCTTATATCTCTACAAACATGATTACCATGTGACCTTTTCTGAATTAGGAGATTATATCAATGCAAGCATTCTTTTTTCCCCTTAAAATTGTTTTTTATTCTGGTAACATACACATAATATATAATTTGTTATCATAAGCATTTTTAAGTGTACAGTTCAGTGTTATTAAGTACCTACATATTGTTGTACAACCATCACCACCATCCACTTTCAGAACTCTCTTCATCTTGCAAAACTGAAACTCTATACCCATTAAAAACTTATTTTGATATAAAGTCTATTCTGTCTGATATAAACTAGTATAGCTATATTCTGCTCTCTTTTGGTTACTAGTTGCATGGAATATGTTTTTCCATTCTTTCACTTTCCATCTGTTACTGTCTTTGAACATAAAGTGAGTCTCTTGTAGAAAGCATGAAGTTGGATCATGGTATTTTTTCCCATACTGTCAATCTCTGTCTTTTGATGGGAGAATTTAATCCATTTACATAAGGAAGGACTACCATCATTCTGTTGTTTTCTGTATATACTTTATAGTTCTTTTGTCTTTCATTTCCTGTGGTAAGAGCTGAAATTGACTAATATCAATAGGACTGCAATTTATTGCCCAAGTCTTGTCCTGAAAGTTGCAAGCCTTCAGTAGACTCTGGAGTTCCAAAATAGTTAAATCAGACTGCTAGTGTGATTGTTGTCTGTGAGAAGGCAGATTCCTGGCACTTCCTATTCCATCATACTCCCAGGATCCTTTCTCCCCAAACACATTTTTAACCTCATGGAGTTTTTGTATCAACTCTAGGGCAAAATGAAATAATTCCTTAATGTTAAGAATCCATCTCTTTATAAATTCTCTGGATGAATCCTTATTCTTGCCTAAATACCTGGAGCCTTCCTAAATCCATGACCCTGTATATCTGAGGGTCAGAAATACATGCTAGGAAGTCAGGTAAATAGGTACAATTGCTAAGCACATACCCCCGTGAGAAGTCAATTGCTGTTTCATTTGTAGGCTTTTGTACCTGGGAGGCGCTAGATTCCTACTAAATAATTCACTTCCTGATGGCCTCCCCAATTTGAAGTGCCATGTATAAATCAGTGCTATGTTCAATACAATCCCCACACCCCTCTCTGATCAGGGTGTTACCCACATTCCTTCCCAAGTGCTCTGTTGCTTTTTATTCAGATCATACCTTGGGTCCTTTTATGCTCAAATGCTATTTTTATTTCAATCATGGTTGGGACACCTCAGATGATTAAAAATCACTTGTCATATCCCAGCCACCTGTCTAAAATCTGGGGAGCTCCATTTTCACCTCTCAATGTGTCAAAAGCTTAATTACATTTACAAGGTAAACATTTTTTATTTATATCTCATGTGCTCAATCTTTGGCTCTAGAATGACCAACCATTGTGGTTTGGCTATGACTGTCCAGGTTTTAGCACTAAAATCCTGTGTTGTGATTAATCTCTCAGTACCGAGTAAACCTGGACTATAGGCCACTCTATTTGGCCTAAAAATATTTCCTGGGTTCCTCTAGTAAAGCCACCTCTTTCTTCCGGGTCTAAGAGTAACAGTGACTTTGATAATTTTACATGTTCATTTTCTTGTTAAATTTCTAAGGATGTCGTTCAAGGATTATGAACATTCATGGATTGCTGACAATTTAGAGTGAGAAGGGAGTTAAGAGGTCCTGCACTACAAACCATCTCATTTTACAGATGAATAAAATTTCAATTGCCTTAAGAAATTTTTGCTATCTTTGTTCTACTCTGGCTGCCATGGTACCAGTTTTCTGCAATGTCTTCAAACATCTCCTTTCCCACTAATTAAAAACAAACGATTATGTTGGAACATCAGCTACAGTAACAGGAAAAAGTAGTATTCTGTTAGTTTTAAATTGTCCAATAATCTTTTTCTAGTGTCTTTATTTGCGTCATAGGCATTTTAACTTCCCTTGTGTCTAAATTTCAGTGTCTCTCATGGATTACTCATATTCTCTGAGTGTGAAAATAAATATGGTTGGGTTAATTAGCATCAACTTTAATAAGATCCCAAAGTAATTTTACACAATGCTTCCTGAGAAAAAAGAAATTAAGCTTGATAACTGAAATGATATCTAAAATATAAGCAATACAAGGGGTTTGAAAGAAAGAAAATAAGCACAGAAAAGGGAGAAAGATGTTGTGAGTACTGTGTGTGGTGGATAAAGAAGGTTTTCTTTGCAGATTCACACAATCAGTCAGTTCAGTCGCTCAGTCGTGTCTGACTTTGCCACCCCATGGACTGCAGCACACCAGGCTTCCCTGTCCATCACCAACTCCCAGAACTTACTTAAACTCATGTCTATTGAGTCAGTGATGCCATCCAACCATCTCATCCTCTGTCATCCCCTTCTCCTCCCACCTTCAATCTTTCACAGCATCAGGATCTTTTCCAGTGAGTCAATTCTTCACATCAGGGGGCCAAAGTGTTGGAGCTTCAGCTTCAACATCAGTCCTTCCAAAGAATATTCAGGACTGATTTCCTTTAGGATGGACTGGTTGGATCTCCTTACAGTCCAAGGGACTCTCAAGAGTCTTCTCCAACACCACAGTTCAAAAACATCAGTTCTTTGGTGCTTAGCTTTCTTTATGGTCCAACTCTCACATCCATACATGACTACTGGAAAAACCATAGCCTTGACTAGATGGACCTTTGATGGCCAAGTAATGTCTCTGCTTTTTAATATTCTGTTTAGGTTGGTCATAGCTTTTCTTCCAAGGAGCAAGTGTCTTTTAAATTTCATGGCTGCAGTCACCATCTGCAGTGATTTTGGAGCCAAGAAAAACACAAGTCTGTTTCCATTGTTTCCCCATCTATTTGCCATGAAGTGATGGGACTAGATGCCATGATCTTAGTTTTTTGAATGTTGAGTTTTAAGCCAAACTCTCTTCTTTCACTCAATGGACTTTGTTATTTTGCCTCCAGAGAAAATCACATAATGACCTTTGTTATTTTGCCTCCAAAGAAAGTCAGAGTCCAATGATTCTCAAAAAGGAGATTGATCTCACCAGCTGGTTGAAAACTCAAGTACCTGGCTTCCATGGTTGGTCAGTCTGATTCAGTGGCTCTGGAGTGGGACTTTGAAATGTCTATTTTTAGTAAATTTCAAAAGTGACTCAGAGATGGAACTGATCAATGGAGTGATGTCTGGAACCACTGGGCTAGGTTATTTGAAGAGGCTTTCCTAATTTCAACTTGAGAAAAATATTCCTGACTTCACTTTTTTGCGATGGTAGGCATCTTTATGCTTCCTTCAAAGAGAGGAAATTTGAGAAAGTTAGAGTTACATTTTAATGTAAGAATAAGAGAATTTTTACCCTCCATTTTCACTTTTAAGAGTATATTAATGTCCTGAAATGAGACCTGCTATAAAGAATGAGGGTACATACCTCCAGAGGGCATGTAGAACTGTGCAAGGCAATTTGTACATTCTACACTTGATCATAATGAAGAGATAGGGTTGGCTCCTGGGAACTGCTGAAGAGTCCAGCATCTTCAGTCTTGTCTGACTTGTGCTATAGAGATTACACAGTCCTAATAGGGTGGAGAAGAGATGTCTGAAGTCTCTCCTGTTCACTGTCTATGATAGAAGTATCTCTTACTGAGTGTATGTTTACACGGCCATGTACACATACCCTGAAAAGTCATCTGGGAAACTAACAGGAGGCCCTAAGTTCTTAATTAGCAGAGTGGATTCTCCTGCCCTGTCACCTAATGGTATAGCGGAAGATGTGCTTGGCAATTAATTGGATGGGCTGCAAGACTGAAATCCTGACCACTTTGGTCATTAAAGATCCCAGGATACACTCCTTATGGCAGGTGGAGTCCTGGAATTATTTCAGCCTTGATAATTAAATTAGATTCTGCCCAGCTTCCCTTTACATTTTCAGTTGGACTCTCTTCCTTTTCTATCTTTGATTGCAGTGAACTGGTACATTAATAGAGAGCCACTAGGTCCCACAGATGATTAAAATAAGTAACAATGTTTCTTAATTTATGGAGTGAGATTCCCTGAGTTATTGGTAGATAGGTAGCACAATTTATACAAAGAGAAATTGTTGGGTTGGCATCTAAAGAGACATAGTGAGTGAAAGTCACTTAGTTGTGTCTGACTCTTTGCGACCCCACGGACTGTCCATGGAATTCTGTCCATGGAATTCTCCAGAGCAGAATACTGGAGTAGGTTGCCATTCCCTTCTCCAGGGAATCTTCTCAACTCAGGGATAGAACCCAAAGAGATATAGTACTACTTTTGAAAAATTAAACCTGTTACACATTTCAGTGTATAATTAAAAGTGCATGCCCTGTTAGCTTTGAGAGATCATTTGAAAGTTTTTTTCATTTCTTTTTTATGGTATTCTAGATAGAAATATCATAAAAGATATTCCATATCTGTCTAAAAACAAAATAGTTAATAAGCATACTTTATTAGCAGACCAAATCCATGTGTTTAACTGAAAAAAAAAAAAGCAACCAAAATATAAAAAGGCTGATCTGAGTATCTAAGATAGAGGTAGCGATAAGAACAGCAAGACATACTGAAAGTGAAAGTTGCTCAGTTGTGTCCAGCTCTTTGCGACTCTTGGAATTCTCCAGGCCAGAATACTGGAGTGGATAGCCGTTCCCTTCTCCAGGGGATCTTCTCAACCCACCAACCCAGGGATTGAACCCAAGTCTTGCACACTGCAGGTGGATTCTTTACCAGCTGAACCACGAGGGAAGCCCAAGAATGCTGGAGTAGATAGCCTATCCCTTCTCCAGTGGATCTTCCCAACTGAGGAATCAAACCAGGGTCTCTAGCATTGCAGGTGAATTGTTTACCAACTGAGCTACCAGGGAAGCCCGCAAGACATACTGCTAGCTTGAAATTTGTTGATGCAGAATCTGACCTCATGTTTCTTCACTATAAACAGTTAGTCTGATTCTAATCTACTACATTCTTTCAAAGTGAGGAAGTTTGCAGTATAGCATGCTTTCTCTTAACAGTTGTTTTTTATTACCACAAACTGTTTTAGTAATAAAGATTTTTAAAGCAGATTAAAGTTTCTATGGTTTGTCACTATGTTTGAGATGATATCCAGGGGTAGTTTGTTTTTGTCTGTTTTGTTATTATTGTTAAGATTATTTTATGTTTCAGATAATAGGACCTGGCTCAAAATTTCCTCACTTGAATACAAAATGGGTCAACACACACACACACACAAATACAAATGATGTTAAAAATTTGCGAATTTTGTGACCATTTTCTGTGCATCTCTTCTCTAACCCATGATAAATGTTGCTTCACTTCAATTGGATAAGAGAAAAAAATCAGGAGATGGACACTCACTGGTTTTCATTCAGATCAGTTCAGTCGCTCAGTCATACCCGACTGTTTGTGACTCCATGAACCGCGGCACCCCAGGCCTCCCTGTCCATCACCAGCTCCTGGAGATCACTCAAACTCACGTCCATTGAGACGGTGATGCCATCCTGCCATCTCATCCTCTGTCGTGCCCTTCTCCTCCTGCTGGTTTTCATTACCTGAATTAATAGGAAGAAGTTTTTTATGAAAGTGCATTAAGGGTGCTTATAAAAATGTTTTAAGTATAAATATATTCTTTTAATGAAAATAAGTGGAATTTTATCCTTATAAGGTTCTTTCAAAATAGTGAAAATTCTCTGAAGTATATACAGCTTGTGAATGAACCTGTCCTGTACTTGAAAATAAAAATGTAGCTAGAACTGATGGTTTGGAGAAGGCAATGACACCCCACTCCAGTACTCTTGCCTGGAAAATCCCATGGACGGAGGAGCCTCTTAGGTTGCAGTCCATGGGGTCGCGAAGAGTCGGACACGACTGAGCGACTTCATTTTCACTTTTCACTTTCATGCATTGGAGAAGGAAATGGCAACCCTCTCCAGTGTTCTTGCCTAGAGAATTCCAGGGATGGGGGAGCCTGGTGGGCTGCCGTCTCTGGGGTCGCAGAGTCGGACATGACGAAGCCACTAAGCAGCAGCAGCAGAACTGATGTTTAAATGGGAAAATTTTTAAAGCTTAGAGAAAAAGAGGGAGAAATAGTACATCATACTGTGTTATATCTTATACCTGTTTAAACAGCTTAGTGGAATTTTGGCTACACGTGGCTGACTGAAACATGTGTTCACCCCCTTTTCTTCTAGAGACTTCTCTGAAATGAAAGTAAGCAATAAAAATTCTTATACCTGCAATGTCAAAGAGAGTGAGATAGAGGCCATTATCTAGTGGGAGAATTCCTACATTATTAATTTGACATAGTGATCTACCCTTCTGTGGGTAAACAGCTAGCCCTTCCAAGAGCAAAAGGGTCTGATGTTGCACTATATTGTAGTTCTAATTTCTAGTATGATTTCTTCTTTGACAAATGCAAAATTCAGAAGTTTATTTCTTAACTTTTAAACATATTTTCTAGTTACTTCTGTTATTGATTTCTACCTTAATTGCATTTGGAAATCCTACACTCTGTTTCTTTTGTGGTTTCCTTAGAAATTACAACATGAATCTTTAATTCATCAGAGTCTAAAGTTAACCAATATCTTTATCCTTTTTTTGGACAATACAAGGTCTTTAGAACGCCTTCACCTCACATACCTCACTTCTGTGTTACATGGTACTGTCGTCAAAAACTAATTAACCCACAGGATACTGTTATTATTGTGTCATAGAGAAAATGTTTATTTAGCTTTATCTACATACTTAACCATTTACTATGCTCTTCTTTTCTTTTGTCTTCTTTAGCCTTCTGCCTAGGAGTATTTTCCTTATGTTCAAACCGCACCCTTTAGAGGGTGTTTTTTTTTTTAATTGAAGATCTATTTGTGGTAAAGTATCTCTGTTTTTGTTTTTCTGCAAGTATCTTTATTATGCCTATATTCTTGAACAGTTACTAGTAGACCTCAAATTGGCAAATATTTGCTTTTAGCATGTTAAAGATATTACTCCACTATCTTCTGGCTTCCACTGTTGCTTTTGTGAAGATAACTGACCATCTACTGCTCATTTTAGTCTCCTTCTTATCTCTGGATTCTTTAAAGATGTTTAAAATTTATTATGATCTTTGAGGTTCTGCTTTTTCGCTATGGCATATATTGGTTTGAGTTTCTTTTTATTTATCCCATTTGCCACCTCCAGAGAAGCTTGCATTGTTTCTGTTGGGCAGCAACAAATGCCAGTCTGGGATTGGCTCAGCCACCTGCATGGATTCCTTGATTCATCCCGGTGATAACACTGCAGCATTTTCTGAAGTTGCAGTCCTTTGGAACCCTGGTTGACTGAGGAGAGCTTCTTTATTAGAAACTCTGCAGTGTGTGGGCCCCGGGACTTGAGTTTATTCCCTTTGGTGGTCAGTGCTATCACGGCAATGCTGCTTCTGTGCTGCTTTATCTCTGGAGTGTCTGCATTCCTTTCAATTTGGCCTCAAAATTGCTTAATAACTTGTGATTTCTTTGCTGCTCTAAATGCTGCTGCTGCTGCTGCTAAGTCGCTCCAGTCGTGTCCGACTCTGTGCGACCCCATAGATGACAGCCCATCAGGCTCCCCGTCCCTGGGATTCTCCAGGCAAGAACACTGGAGTGGGTTGCCATTTCCTTCTCCAATGCAGGAAAGTGAAAAGTGAAAGTGAAGTTGCTCAGTCGTGTCTGACTCTTCGCAATCCCATGGACTGCAGCCTACCAGGCTCCTCCATCCATGGGGTTTTCCAGGCAAGAGTACTGGAGTGGGGTGCCATTGCCTTCTCCGGCTCTAAATAATACTGAACAAATATTTGATCTGGTAATTTTAGTCATTTTCAGTAGGAGGATGGCCTGAACAACATTTTCTGCCATTGCTGGAAACCAGGAAGATGTTAATGTAATTCTGGAATCAGAAAGTGGATGGAATAGAAATAATCAGTAAAACTAAGAGGTGGAATTTTACTACTGAGTGTTTTCAGAAGACAGAATCATAGAAATTTGATTTGCCCCATAGAATTTCACAAAGACTTTAGACTCAGCGATGCCAGATAAAGAGGGGAGTGGAGGTGTAATGGAGGGCCTAAAAGAGATTGATTGCACAGCACTGACCAAAGGTGCCTTTCCCCTGTAGGAAGTTACTTTGAAGAAATTCAACTGTCATTGACTTCCACATGCTGATCTTGGAATTTCCCCCAGAGTATTCTCTTGGACATCTTCTTGTACGTAGTTATGGCAAAGCGAAATCCATTGATTAAAACAGTTAACATACACAGAGGAGAAGGCAATGGCAGCCCACTCCAGTACTCTTGCCTGGAAAATCCCATGGACGGAGGAGCCTGGTAGGCTGCAGTCCATGGGGTCGCTAAGAATCGGGCATGACTGAATGATTTTACTTTCACTTTTCACTTTCCTGCACTGGAGAAGGAAATGGCAACCCACTCCAGTGTTCTTGCCTGGAGAATCCCAGGGACGGGGAGCCTGATGGGCTGCCGTCTATGGGGTCGCACAGAGTCGGACACGACTGGAGCGACTTAGCACCAGCAGCAGCAACATACACAGAACTCCCAACCATTTTTAATGTATTTGTACCTCAGGTCAATATGAACAGCAACTGAGGAATAGCAAAAAAATGTACAAAGTTTAATTTGTGAAAGAAGAGACAGAGATAAACGAATAACATAAAGTCAGAGAAAACAGCTGCCTGCAATGCAGGAGACCCAGGTTCAACTCCTGGGTTGGGACAATCCCCTGGAGAAGGGATAGGCTACCCACTCCAGTATTTTTGGGCTTCCCTTGTAGCTCAGCTGGTAAAGAATCCGCCTGCAATGCAGGAGACCTGGGTTCGATCCCTGGGTTGGATCGATCCCCTGGAGAAGGGAAAGGCTATCCACTCCAGTATTCTGGCCTGGAGAATTCCATGAACTGTATAGTCCATGGGGTGGCAAGAGCCGAACAAGACTGAGTGACTTTCAGAGAAAACTGCAGCAGTGCAGAAAACCACAAAAGAGTAAAAAACTAATGCCTTATAGAGATAAGAAAGATACTACTTTCATAAAACAAGAAAAGGATAAAATAAAAAGACAGAAGAGAACAATGAACATCTTGAAAAGCAAAAATTTAATGGCTGAAAAAATATCAGCAGAAGAGTATCTCTCAGACAGTATAGCAAAAAACTCGAAGATATGGGAAGTAGAGAAGAAGAGACTTAAAGGAGCAATAAACTAATCTGTGTTCTAGGAAGAGATAACAAAGCAAATGAGGGGGAATATATCAAATATGTAAGATAAGAGCTGAAGTAAGCAGGTTTCTGGATCTAAAGGCCATATTGAATACCTTATAAAATAAATCCCAAAGGAACATAAGTTTACATTGCAATATCCTAGGGAAAAAGAGTCAGTAATGTCCCAGGATAACTCTTGCCCCATAAGCCTAGAAAATAATCAAATTGCAGTCAAGTGCCAGAGGGCTGTAAGAGGGAGTTACTCCCCCCGATACCTGTAAAAGACTCCATAGCATTACTGATAGAGCTTTCAGAAAGAAAAATGGAGAATTATTATAATAAAAATTCTACAAGATGAAATAAGCTTCAGGAAAGACATTTCTCCAAGAAAGAAAACATATCTAGCTCTTTGGTGAACTTTATGTTATCATATTATGTAAATATTATTTATAAACTTTAAAATAGTTATGTAACCAATAATGTGCTGCTGCTGCTGCTAAGTCGCTTCAGTCGTGTCCGACTCTGTGCAACCCCAGAGACAGCAGCCCACCAGGCTCCCCTGTCCTTGCGATTCTCCAGGCAAGAACACTGGAGTGGGTTGCCATTTCCTTCTCCAATGCATGAAAGTGAAAAGTGAAAGTGAAGTCGCTCAGTCGTGTCCGACTCTTCGTGACCCCATGGACTGCAGCCCACCAGGCTCCTCTGTCCATGGGATTTTCCAGGCAAGAGTACTGGAGTGGGGTGCCATTGCCTTCTCCGAAGTGAATGTTTAACAAATGGCTCTCAGAAATGCATGTATTTATATACATACATTTATTATAAATTTTACTTGAATCCAAAATTATATAAAGGATACAAGGGGTTTCACCAGTGGCTCAGACGTAAAGAATCTGCCTGCAACAGAGGAGGCCTGGGTTAGATTCCTGGGTTGGGAAGACCCCCTGGAGGAGGACACCATAACCCACTCCAGTATTCTGGCTTGGAAAATCCCATGGACAGTGGAGCCTGGTGGGCTACAGTCCATGTGGTCTCAAAGAGGCAGACACCACTGATATGTAGCCCACAATATACAAATAATGATAAAATATAAAAAACTATTGTGTAAATTCCATAAAGTGATTGATTCTCATATAATGTTTTGTTGATTTTTGCTGAATTCTTAAACTATAGCAAATGTGGTTGCAACTGACAAAGGAACATACTTTTAATATGAATGGTAGTTGAGTTTTCTTTTACCCAACAAGTAAGAAAAAAATGAAACAATAAAGACGTATGTCAAAACATCACTGATTTACCAATGACATGAACAACCTCTTTGCTAAAATAAATAATATTCTTTGAATAATGGGAAAATATACCCTCATTTTTGTCTATTCACAACATAATGGGTACAAATATAATACACTTCTACATTTTATCTAAATTATAAAAGTTTTTCTCCATTATTTTCCTGACTCTAAACAAGTCTAGACAATCATCAAGCCAATAAATCAAACCTGAGATTATGGCATTTGCTGACTTATGCGGTAAAATACTCCCACCATGAGTATTTTGTGATTTATGTGGTAAAATACTCCCACCATAATCAATATCAAGCTACTACTTTGACCTCACTAAGCAGAGTTGGGAAGGTATGTGTAGTAACATGCCATTATGTAGTATTTCTACCATATAAATACAATAGACATGAGTAACCTCAGAAATATAGATAATAATAAAATGAAGTAACATAATTCAGTTCAGTTCAGTCACTCAGTCATGTCCGACTCTTTGTGACTCCATGAACCACAGCACCCCAGGCCTCCCTGTCCATCGTCAACTCCGGAGTTTACCCAAACTCATGTCCATTGAGTTGGTGATGCCTCTGTCGTCCCCTTCTCCTCCTGCCCCCAATCTTTCCCAGCATCAGCATCTTTTCAAATGAATCAGTTCTTTGCATCAGGTGGCCAAAGTATTGGAGTTTCAGCTTCAACATCAGTCCTTCCAATGAACACCCAGGACTGATCTCCTTTAGGATGGATTGACTGGATCTCCTTGCAGTCCAAGGGACTCTCAAGAGTCTTCTCCAGCACCACAGTTCAAAATCAATTCTTCGGCGCTCATCTTTCTTTATAGTCCAACTCTCACTTCCATACATGACCATTGGAAAAACCATAGCCTTGACTATGCGGACCTTTGTTGGCAAAGTAATTTCTTTGCTTTTTAATATACTATCTAGGTTGGTCATAACTTTCCTTCCAAGGAGTAAGCGTCTTTTAATTTCATGGCTGCAATCACCATCTGCAGTGATTTCGGAGCCCAGAAAAAGAAAGTCAGCCACTGTTTCCCCATTTATTTGTCATGAAGTGATGGGACCGGATGCCATGATCTTCGTTTTCTGAATGTTGAGCTTTAAGCCAACTTTTTCACTCTTCTCTTTCCTTTTCATCAAGAGGCTCTTTAGTTCTTCTTCACTTTTTGCCATAAGCGTAGTGTCATCTGCATATCTGAGGTTATTGGTATTTCTCCCGGCAATCTTGATTCTAGCTTGTGCTTCTTCCAGCCCAGCGTTTCTCACGATGTACTCTGCATATAAGTTAAATAAGCAGGGTGACAAGAAGTGTAAATTAAGTATTTATGGCCTTTGTTTTAAATATAATTTATTTAACTTTAAGTTTATGTAATTTAATTTTTAATAATGGTTGTGTTTAATAGTTGGCTTGTGAAATTCCTAAAACAATAGACTCTTGCAATCTGGCACAAGATGTTTCCACCATATCACCAGATATAGTGCTGTTTAGGTGAACTGGGAATGGAACCAATAGATAAATCTTCATTTCTTATAGCATAAAGCAAAAATATCATGACTAATGATGTTAAATGAAAAAAAGTTTTCTAAAGATTTTTATATAATCACTGAATTATTTAAATATGATTATAGGGAGAAGGATTGGGAGGCAAACTGGTTGTGGGGCAGGACAAGGCTGTTATTAGAAGCCTTTCATTTAATATTTAACCCTGAATATTTACTGATTTGAAAATAATCAAAATAAAATAACTAAATTAAAAATAAGGTTTAATTATATAGACATTTTGAAATAATGTGAGGTGGTATTCTTGCTCCTTCTATCCTGTCTTATTCAATGCTCCAGTCTGTCAATAAGGAAAAAGGTCTGGTTTACTGTTTGAGAATCTTCTACATCAAATCACTCTGAAGATCTAAAATTTGATATAGAGCTGGTTTTAATTGGTGTTTTAAAATTTGCTAATTTTTGATAAGTAGTGTCAACTTGGATAAATCTGAGATGTTGGCATTTTGAGTGTCTAATTTGCTGTTTTCTTTGGGCAGTCACTGAACTCTCACAGTTTTAGGCTTTTGCTGGCTCACTGGGATTTTAATTAGGTAGTTGAATCCCATATGTTTATGTGTACTGCTGTAATTTCTCTAGTATGTGGTTGTAGCACTTTAACACTCTGCTTTCCCAGAGGACATGTAGTCTGCAGTCTGGTAATTTGATATATGATGTAATCACAGGAAATATTGCAGTTAATCAAATGTCCTAGACCCACCCACACCTTCAAATCCTATCTGATAAATGAATGAATTTTAAATTCTGTTCATTCTTCTTTTATCAAGTCAGTTTGTTGTTTCTTCTTTTTTATTTTCCTTTTCATACTACTAATTTTCATTCATGTTACCTCATTTTTATCTTTTTTTAAAATTAATTTTTAAGTTGTTGGCCATGCCATGTGGGATGTTTATTCCTCAACCAGGGTTTGAACCCATACCGCCTGCAGCGGAAGCATAGAATATTAACCACTGAACCACCAGGGAAGTCCCTCACCTCATTTTTAGATTGTTGTTCTGGCCTCCTAACTCATCTTTTTACCTCCAAACTCAAGCTTTCAATCCTTGATAGATAGAATAATTATCATAGAAAAAAATAATTTTCCAAAAATATTGCTCTAATGTCTCTCAAAAATCTTCAGTGGTTTCTTTTTTTCAAAATAAGTTTACACTCATTCAGTAGACCAGTAATCTCCAGAGTCAAGTTGGGTATGCTTAGAGGATGTGAAAGACAGTCCCCTGGAGTAGGAGAATGTGACAGAACTTTTTACTGCAGTTTCCACACTATATAAACAATTGTAAATAATTTTAAATAAAAAAGAAATTAGGCTTTGCCAGTGGTCGTGTATGGATGTGAGAGTTGGACTATAAAGAAAGCTGAGCACAAAAGAATTGATGCTTTTGAACTGTGGTGTTGGAGAAGACTCTTGAGAGTCCCTTGGACTGCAAGGAGATCCAGCCAGTCCATCCTAAAGGAAAGCAGTCCTGAATATTCACTGGAAGGACTGATGCTGAAGCTGAAACTCCAATACTTTGGCCACCTGATGCGAAGAACTGACTCATTTGAAATGACTCTGATGCTCGGAAAGATCGAAGGTAGGAGGAGAAGGGGACAACAGAGGATGAGATGGCTGGATGGCATCACCAACTCGACGGACATGAGTTTGGGTGAACTCTGGGAGTTGGTGATGGACAGGGAGGCCTGGCGTGCTGCAGTTTATGGGGTCGCAGAGAGTCGGACACGACTGAGCGACTGAACTCAACTGAACTGAGCATGTCACAGGGCTTCCCTTGTGGGTAAGCTGGTAAAGAATCCAGCAACAATGCAGGAGACCTGGGTTTGAAGATCCCCTGGAGAAGGAAAAGGCTACCCACTCCAGTATTCTGGCCTGGAGAATTCCATGGACTATATAGTCCATGGGATCTCAAAGTGTCAGACACAGCTGGGCAACTTTCACTCACTCACTCAACATGTCATATACAGACTGATGCAGGGACTGTCTTTCAGATTCTATTACAGGTTAGCATGTCACTCATGGTATCTGAAGTGATATCTTGAAGTAATAGTTGAAGTTTCAAAATGCTTAGAGGATAGTAGTTTATCTTGGGGATTAACTTCCAGCATACTGTGGTATTTTTCTACTTAAATGCATCGTTATGATTTATTGATTGTATGGTTTAATGAAAGAGCAAGTGGCTTACAAAGATTTCAGGAGGAAATTTCACAAAATAAACTGGCTTCCATTTTCTGTTAGAAAAGAAATAAAAACAAAACATCTGAAAAAAAAAGAAATCACAGATTAAAGAGAAGAGTAACTCTAAGTATGAGAGAACAATAAAAACGGCCAAGCCGTTACTTCTCTTCATGTAAACACTTTGTAAGCCACGTTATACAGTAAAAATAATGCAGTTAATCAGGTCTGAAAAGAATTTGGTCAAAATGATACAAAATTACTGAACTATTTGAAATATGAATTCTTACATTTAATAATATGGCTTACTTTAAGTGTACATTGTGGTTGAGTTGTTAGTAATAGTATGTATGTGTGCATGCTCAGTCACTTAGTCGTGTGTGATTCTTTGTGACCCCATGGTTTGTAGCCCGCCGGGCTCCTCTGTCCATGGAATTTTTCAGGCAAGAATACTGAAGTATGTTGCCATTTCCTGCTCCAGGGGATTCTCCTGACCCAGAGATGGAACCTGCCTCTCTTGCGTCTCCTGCATTTGATTGGCAGGCAGATTCTTCACCACTGCGCCACCTGGGAAGCCCCTAGCAATAGTATAGAGCCATTAAATAAGCAAGATACTTGTAAACTGAGCATGAAAAAAGAGCAGATTCAGGTTTTGTGGAGCTTCAACCTGAGTTAGTTTTGGAGGCCTCTTTAAGAGCAAAAAGACAAAATTGCATATGCAAAATCAAGTGTGAAAATGACATTTATTTAGAATGAGAAAAGAAATGACAACAGATTACTCATTTTTAAAAAAGCTGGAAATACCAAAATAACACAAGATCCAGAAAAATAACATAATGTTTTTTGTAAGTGAACTGCTAACATGCCTCTATAATGCTTTTTTCATGTGTGTTTTTAGCTGCATCTTCTTTGAGCACCCCTTAGAAGGACAATCACTTTTTAACATTTTCTAAAGAGGAAATGGAAAGACAATTCATGCTTTCCTTTAGCATGATCAAAATTTGTTTATTGTTGATAATAGTTGCTGTTAATAATGTTTCACAGATTTTTGAGTAGTAGTAAATTTGGGGAACCCTCTATCATGTTTCTATTTGAGCTGTAAGAGTTGGGGGAGTTTCAGATTTTATCATTGGTATGGGTTCCCATTTCCTTGCATGATATTTTATCATGCAAGACTAAATGCTCTTTGAATTAACAATGCTAATTTATTAGAGCAAATTCAAGTGCATTTAAAAATTGCCCTTATGTTGTAGTGAGCTATATAATTGTATAATCAAATTATTCTTATGCTGTATATCCTGACTTATTGATAAATATGTGTCAGAGCTGTTCTCCTGAGTTCCCTTACCCTCCTGCTCTCTCCCCGGGTGCTCTTTCCCAATACAATTTCTTGCTTTGTCAGCACATGTATCTCCTTGGACAATTCATTTCTGAATGTTAGACAAGAGCCCAGTTTCAGGCCCTGAAAGGGGTCCCCCTTCTTGCAACAACATGAATACAATAAAAAACAAATCTATGATTTATTTAAAGTTGAATATGATGACAGAGATAATTCCTATGGAAAACCAAACCCTTCACTTATCATCTTACACATCTGGTGACTAGAAGAATTTTTCACAGACTCGCTTCTGGTTCCATAATTTCAAACCTTATTTCTCTTCCACTTTCAAATATTTTTGGCCCTGCACATCACAGAACACACTGATATTGCATCTTCATGTCACACACATACATACATCAGTACAGTGAGCAGGAACATTCCTGAAAGGCATCTTCTATTGGGATGGCTAGTGTTAACCTGAGTTCATAGAAGAGCCTGTGAAATTGCTCAGTCATGTCCGACTCTTTGCGACCCCATGGACTGTAGCCTACCAGGCTCCTCCCTCCATGGGATTCTCCAGGCAAGAGTACTGGAGCGGGTTGCCATTTCCTTCTCCAGGGGATCTTCCCGACCCAGGGATCGAACTTGGGTCTTCGGCATTCCAGGCAGATGCTTTAACCTCTGAGCCACCAGGGAAGCCATAGAAGAGCCTAGGAACCATATAAATATATCCTATTAAACCTGAGCTATGGGCTTCCCTAGTAGCTCATGCGGTAAAGCATCTTCCTGCAATGCAGGAGACCCGGGTTTGATCCCTGAGTCGGGAAGACCCCCTGGAGAAGGAAATGGCAATCCACTCCAGTATTCTTGCCTGGAGAATGTCACGGACAGAGAAGCCTGGTGGGCTACAGTCCATGGGGTCACAGTGAGTCAGACAGGACTGAACGACTAACACACACACAAACCTGAGCTAGGACTTCCCTGGTGGCCCATTGGTTGAGAATCTGCCTTGCCACGTGGGGGTCATCGGTTCAATCCCTGGTGTGGGAAGATTCCACATGCTGCAGAGTGGCCCAGTCTGTGTGTCCTAAGCACTGAACCTGTGCTCTAGAGCCTGGGGGCTGCAAGTATTGAACCCATGCCTAGAGCCTCTGCTTCCCAGCAAGAGAGGCTACCACAACGAGAAGCCTACGCACCACGACTAGAGAGTAACCCCTGATTGCCACAACTAGAGAGGGCACATGTGTAGCAAAAAAGAAGACCCAGTGCAGCTAAAAATAAAAAAACAAAACAGAACTTGAGCTAAATGTGTTCCCAACTCTATTTCCCCTTATTCAGATCCAAAAAGTGCTTGCAGCCACTTATGCTTCATCCAACAAAAAGGAAGTGCCACAGAGGCCGTCAGAGTGGAAAGAAACAGTCTTAACTGTGGTCAAAATGCTCCACCTTTATCTCACCTCTGCAACCTTTGCTGAAATATATGACCACATGGCTACATTCCAGGGGAGATGCTCAGTCAGGTGAGGGCTCTTAAACTCAAGCTTAGTAGTTTCATAGTAAATTTGTCTCTGTCTTCAGAAAAAAATATTTTAATGGTGACCCTGATTCTGGGAAAGATTGAAGGCGGGAGAAGGGGACAACAGAGGATGAGATGGTTAGATGGCATCACCATCTCAATGGACATGAGTTTGAGCAAGCTCCAGGAGTTGATGAAGAACAGGGAAGCCTGGTGTGCTTCTGTGAGGTTGCAAAGAGTCAGACACAACTGAGTGACTGAACAACACCAAAAAGGAAGTGAAACAATAAAACATAGGATGTTGCTGAACTTGATGGTAAATTCTATCGAGAGTCCTTTCTTATTTAAAAATGAAAAAAAAAAATACCCACTCTCGTATCTTTTGCCACTTACATCAGCCACTAAAACCAACTATCAAAATACAATAAATGTAGAGCCAGACTTTTGATCACTGTGTCACCAAACATTATTAAAAGACTAACAAAGTGTATTAAATCATACTGTTCTCATAAAAAATATTGATTTTTCACTGATGACAAAAAAATTTTTGTACCACAATTACAAAATTTAAAGAAATATAATTTTATTTCATTCTATGCGACCCCATGGACTACAGCCTACCAGACTCCTCTGTCCTTGAAATTCTCCAGGAAAGACTACTGGAGTGGGTTACCATTCCTTTCTCCAGGGGATATTCCCAACCTAGGAATTGAGCCCAGGTCTCTTGCATTTCAGGCAAATTCTTTACTGTCTGAGCCACCAGGGAAGCCCTCTATAAAGTACATGATATATCAATTGGTTATACATGTATTATGTGTATACATATAATTGGAGATGTGCTAAAATATTTGCTAATTAAGATGAGCAATCCAAACGATTTGAGTATCATTGAATTAGGCATTATATCTGAGTATCATTGAATTAAGCATTAAAGAGCCTTTCTAGTCTGAATTATTCCCAGTCCCTAAAAAAAGTCTTTATATTCTTGTTCTAGTGTCATTTTATGAGTGAATCCTACCCCAACTTCCAACTTGGAATATCCCCTTTTCTTCTGGCTAACTCAAATTTTGTCTGTCTGCAGTGACCTGTTCTTCAAACACTCCCTTGGGTTCTTCAGTTTTTAGAGTTCTCTCATTTTGATATGTGAATAGTACTTACTATTTTTAACATGCTCTTAGCACCAGGTGATAGCATGCCTTAAGGAACCTCTTTTATTATCTTATTTTTTAATGCACATATGTCTTATTTTGCAGCTTCTCAAAGGTAAAACCTCTTGCTCAGACTTTTGTATCTTCCCAGCACCTTACACAAGACTATGCAAATAATAGATCCTCTCTGAAGATTTGTGGAATCAATACCATTTTTGGTAAAAATCAAGTTAAGGGGAGATATCTTTGGTGTTCACAAAACCCTTGTGGGGGAGGGCGTGTGTCTTAATGACAGATTTTTTTCATTCCGATGACACAGTGAAAGAAAGCTCTCCCCTTTACACATTTATCCCATGCTGAGAGTACACTCATCATGAAGAATATCAAGTAAGTAGTATACACTCAAATTTCAGACTATGACACTAAAGGGAAAGAATGGCTTTATTTAGAGTCACAATGCCATTAATATATTCCCATTACCAAATGAGATAATTTTATCTTCTCAGCAATTTAGTTTTCTGCCTTATTCATTGTAAGATCATGTTCACTAACAGGAGCAGATGGGAGGCAGGGGTGTGTCTGTCCACCTCATGCTGGTTTGGCAACTCGGCAGAGAGGAAGCAAATTGATAAAAAAGAAATCCTGTTTCCTTTTTGAGATTTTTGTGATGGCTCCTTTCGGTTTTTCCTTCTTGGAACTGGATTTCACTGTCCCTCTGAAGATGTTGGTTCTTTTTTAACAGCAGAGGTCCTCCTAGCTCAGCAGTGCTCCAGGATCAAGTAACTACTCATCCTAAAAGCGTCAGCTAGTTGGGAACTGTGTGACTTAAACGGATTATTAAAAAGTCATTGTCTGTGCTGTAACTGGGTTTATGATGTCTTTTCATCTCGACACCTGCTGACATCTCAAGGTTCTAATTAGCTGCCAATCAGGGTAAAAAAGCTCAGAATAGGCAGCATTGTGCCTAGAATTACTATGGGGAAGTATATGCAAATTACTTGGGTTAAAGAAGAAAGATTCTGTACTTTAGAGAAGGAAAAGCTATATTAATCTAGGATTATCAAACACTGGTAAATGTGTTATTGACCTTGTCATGACGCCAGACAGAATAATACCATGATCCGGAGCCCAGATTTCCCGGACACCGGTAAAACATGCTGGCTGTGTCCTGGCTGGTTCCATCTGAATCACCAGGAGTGGAAAGAACTGAGCTGGTTCTAATCTGAGTGTGTCTGAGGCCCCAAGCCCATGAGATCAGGACAGGCTCTACCCTGTGCCACCCACCTTTTCCCATCTGTATCCATCTCCTACTGTGTTATCAGACGCTCCAGATGGAGCTTCCTGTGCAATTGTTAATTATTACTATTATTTTTGTCTCTTTACCCATAATGTTTCTAAATCTCCTGGCACAGCAACTGTTGTCTTTGTTGGAATGAGATGATAGCCTTCTGAGATGGAGATGGCGGCGTTTCTTTGTGAGCTCTCAGAAGCAATGTGGATACTATTTACGTTTTAAAAAAATAATAATTATGTCCTGACACTTTAAAAAAGTGAATTTCTTTGTAATTAGTTCTCCTGTTCAGGATTGCTTTGAAATTCACTAGGGCTTTTCCTTTATACAAGGAGATGAGATTCAGCTTGTTTCCCTTGTTTGGGATCCTTTGGGATGAAAAGCACTATAGAAATGTAAGCTATTATTAATCCGCCCCTTCTCAAGACACATGTTGATGGGGGCTTTAAAATGTATATCAGCTGACAGTATGTTTCGGCTCAAAGGAAGCGGCACAATTATTTTTAAGCATGTACTTTGAAATTGCCCAAAGTCTGTCTATTGCCATGGAAATAGAAGTGGCATCCTGTGGCTAAGCATCCTTGTTGGTTTTAGAAATTACTGCAAGTTCAGTTAGACCAGTGCTACCTCTTGGATAATACCTAATGCTTGTCTCTAAATAGGCTATATAGCAAGGAGGGAGGAGGGGGTTGGGCTCTGCCTGGATGCAGAGCGGTAGATGGATCTTGCAAATTTCCTCCAAAGCTTTGCATACAATAATAGGGCCTTGATAACTGTTATCTCTTTTGTGACCGCTTACAGGTATTGCAGAGAAAGAGAAAGTCATCATGTCTTGTCCCATGTAGCTTTACCAACTGTGTACCTACTTGGAGTTTTTAAGTCCCACTTCCTGTTGCAATGTTACTTCACAACTAGTGTTGACTAACCCAAAAACCATCCAGAAATCATGATCTTTGTTACCTTTGTCCTCTGTGGGATTTTAAGTGCCTACACATGTGTGCCACTGTGTTAGGCACTGTAAAGGCCAGAGAGCTCAAGACCACCCCATGCTAATGGAGATGAGGAGAATGTGGTGGGAAGCAAGCTAGCAAGTTCTGAGCACCAGAGGAATAGACAGGTTGTACATTTATATCACTTATCAGTTACTATGCACTACATTTGGTGATTTCCATGTTTATCAGGGTGAGATTTGTGGAAATTTTGGATATTGTCATCCTAGTTTGGAAATGGTGAAAGCACTTGAGCTGTTTTTAGTTCCTTGTCCCTGTACTCCCCAGGGAAAATTTTAGGAGCCTTAGGTTAGTTGCATGGAAGTGTCCAGCCATCTTTTCAAGGTCCTTGTTCAGTTGCTAAGTAGTGTCCGACTCTTTGCAACCCCGTGGACTGAAGCATACTAGGCTTCCCTGTCCTTCACTGTCCCTGGAGTTTGCTCAAACTCATGTCCATTGATTTGGTGATGCCATCCTAACATCTCATCCTCTGCTACCTCCGTCTCTGACTGTCCTCAATCTTCCCAGCTTCAGGGTCTTTTCGAAAGAGTAGGCTCTTTGCATCAAGAGGCCAAAGTGTTGGAGTTTTAGCATGAGTCCTTCAAATGAATATTCAGAGTTGTTTCCTTTAGGATCGACTGGTTTGATCTCCTTGCAGTCCAAGGGACTCTCAAGAGTCTTCTCCAGACTTCTAGGTTAGTAGCATGGAAGTATCCATTCATCTTTTCAAGGTTCCACTTGGACTTTATCTCCTGCAAAGCTCTTTAAGGCTAATGTTTCACCTGGTGTTCCAGGTATCTATTCTCCCCCAAACTCGATGGTTTAAACAACAATCACTTATTTGCTTCTGATTCTTCAGTCTTTGTTCTCTTACTTTCAAGTTTTCAGGGATGCTATCAATATATATTCTAACTCAGAGATTCTTTCCTCAGCCATGTCTAGTCAACTCATAAGCCCATCAAAGGCATTCTCTGTTTCTGTTATAGCATTTTTGATCTCCAGCATTTCCTTTGGTTCTTTCTTAAAATTTCCATCTCTTTGCTTACATTGCCCATCTGTTTTTGCTTGCAGTTTATTTTGTCTATTTGAGCCCTTAGCATATTAATCATAGTTGTAAATTCCTGATCTGATAATTCCAGCATCTTTGGCATGTGTAGTTATGATGCTTGCTCTGTTTCTTCAAGATGTATTTTTTGTCTTTTGGTATGCCTTGTAATTATTTTCTTTATCGTAGGGAATGTTGTACTGAGTAAAAAGCCCTGCTGCAAGTCAGCCTTAATAATATGGTGGGGAGGTAGAGGGAGGCAAGTGTTCTGTAGTTTGATGATTAGGTCCAGTCTTTTAGAGAGCCTTTGTCTTTGGAATGTAAACTTCACAAACATTCTTCACTGTTTTTTCTCTCTCTTTTTTTTAACCCCTCTTCCCTGATATCTCAGTTAGTAAAGAATCCACCTGCAATGCAGGAGACCCTGGTTTGATTCCTTAATCAGGAAGATCTGCTAGAGAAGGGATAGACTACCACTCCAGTATTCCCGGGCTTCCCTTGTGGCTCAGCTGGTAAAGAATTTGCCTGCAATGCAGGAGACCTGGGTTCAATCCCAGGGTTGGGAAGATCCCCTGGAGAAGGGAAAGGTCTACCCACTCCAGTATTCTGGCCTGGAGAATTCCATGGACTGTTACAGTCTATGAGGTTGCAAAGAGTCAGACATGACTGAGTGACTATCACTTTCACTTTAGGTGAAACTGGCTAGAGCTTCCCAGGTGGCTCAGCAGTAGAGAATCCGTCTGTATTGTAGGAGCTGCAGGAAATGGGGGTTTGATTCCTATGGTAGGAAGATTCCCCTGGAGGTGGGCATTGCAACCCACTCCAGTATTCTGGCCTGGAGAATCCCATGGACAGAGGATCCTGGTAAGCTACAGTCCATAGGGTTGCAAAGAGTCGGATACAACTGAAGCAATTTAGCATGCATACACTCAGGGTGGACTGGAGCTGAGTATTTCCCTTCTCCCGAATGGAAGGCCAGAACTGTTGGATTTGTGTATTCCCCTGCCCCCAAATCAGTTAGGCTCTGCTAATACCCCAGCAGCCTGGACTCTCTTTAACTTGTTTCCCCTGAGGGCAGGCCTTATTAAGAAGAACAGAATGAGGATATTTCAGAATGGTTCCTTTTTCTCTTCTCCTGCAGGAGACAAGAGTGGATTTTTCTCCTGTATTTACTATGGGAATCTGCTTTGAGCTCTTGGTGGTAAATCTCACAATATTGTGGGAGCCCCTCCCAGACTGGGTCCCCTTGGGGTCTTTAGCTCTCTGAGTCGTCTGCCCTGAGCCTCCAGCAATTCCTTGATTACAGTTCAGGTCTTCCTACCCAGGCACGGTTTCCCATGCTGGTGTCTGCCAGGAGTCTCTGCTCTGGTAAACTCTTATCCTCTGAATTCTCCTTTTGGCTCTCTAATTTGGGGGGAAGTGGTTTGCCTTGTGCCCTTTCCTGTTCTATGGATCCAAGAAGAGTTGTTGATTTTCAGTCTGTTTATTGTTAGGACAGAGTGACAGCTTCCAAGTCTCTTACATGCTGAACTGGAAAACCTGCTTATGATTCTTTATTTTGACCACTTCTTGACAAGGACAGTGTGATTCTGCCCCATGTGGTGTTACCTTCCAAGATGACCCACTATGGCTGGCAAATTGGTACTTACCTGGTGATGCCAACCAATGGCACCTCATTTGCCAGGTTTCCTGGTTTCCTCTCTGTGTGGTCAGTCTGAACTTCCTGAGAGCAAGGTGGTCCAGAATTGTCAGGTTTCATGCATTTTGACTATCTTCCCCCAGAATACAAAAGCAGAAACTGCAGAACCTTCTTTTTTTATGTTTGTGTGGACCATTTTTTAAGTCTTTCTTGAATTTGTTACAAAATTGCTTCTGTTTTATGTTATGGTTTTTTGGCCATGAGGCATGTAGGATCTTAGTTCCTCGACCAGGGATCAATCCCACACCCCCTGCGCTGAAAAGTAGATTCTTAGCCACTGGACCACCAGGGAAGTCCTCTGCTTTCCTCTTGCCAGCACTTCCAAAGACTGAAGCCCTTCTCTTCTAACTTTGTCCTCATACTTATTTGATACTTGATATGTGCTCAAGCATGTCCAATTCTTTGTGACCCTATGGACTGTAGCCCACCAGGCTCCTCTGCCCATGGGGTTTTCCAGGAATGAATATTGGAGTGGGTTGCCATTTCCTTCTCCAGAGGATATTAAGGCCCAGGGATCGAACCCTCATCTCTTGCATCTCCTGCCTTGGCAGGAGGATTCTTTACCACCAGCGCCACTGCTTGGTGGACACAACCATTGATTTTTCCCTATGAAGTTTTCTGGAGGCTGTCTTCCAGATTGCCTGGGCCTTCACAGTGTTCCTGACTCTGAAAGGCCTAAATATAGGCATATGGAACAGTGTGCCAAGGACGTGTGGGAACTGCACAAGAAAAACATGAATCATTTTCCCTGGAAGTTGATTTTACTCAAAAATAAAGATTTAAAAAACTTCTCATTTCAATCATTACTTTTTACATAAAAGCACATGTGAATATGGAAGAAAATGTGGTTCTATTGAATATTTAAGGTGGAAGACAAGGCTTCAAGGACATTCAAAGTATAGTGTGGCTGCTGGGGTCACAGGTATATTCTTTCATGTCACTGTAGGTCTGTTGAGGTGTTTTGTTTTTTTTTTTTAGTATCAATTTACTTATTTATTGGCAGTGCCAGGTCTTAGTTGGGTCCCATGGGCCTTTTGATCTTCGTTGTGGCACTCAAGATCTTTAGTTGTGCTTCGGCTGTGGCACTCAAACTCTTAGTTGCAGCATGGGGGATCTAGTTCCCTGATCAGGAATTGAACCCAGGCCCCATGCATCTAAACACAAAGTCTTAGTCACTGGACCACCAGGGAAGTCTCGCTAAGTTTTTGTTACTGGAGATTCTGCCTGTCTTGCTTATCCTGCCATCCATCCAGGTCCTGGTTAAACTTTATTATGCTCTGGGCCCTGGCTGTGGTACTTGCAATGCTTGTCTACAGCAGGTTCCCTATACAGGGAGGGAGTTGTTCCATGAAGGAAGAGGAGCAGTATATTGTTTCCATACCCTCTTTATGGAGCCCAAATCCTGTTCTAAACATCACTCTATTAAAGCAAAATAAAGTAAAAATAAAAATAAAAAAAAAAAAAGCAGACCCTACCATCTTCTCTGCATACTGCCTTCGACACTTGCTTTCTCAGCCTCTCAACACCACTGATTAAGGGTACTCTTTCAGTACCATGCTGAATTGTATCACTTTGAGTGGGAGCCCCGGATGCCAGGGATTTCATTCTCCATTACTGTCCTAAGCTTGACTAAGAGGCTTCAGTCATACTACTGGGAACTTCGGCAGCACCTTCTGTCTGGTTCCCAGGTGTTCTATGAAGTCTCTGAAGGCTCTGCTGCCCCACAGGCTGAGTTGGTTACCATGGACCCCAGTCCTGTTTCCCCGGTGGGGGAACAGTGGATCCTAGTGAGATTAGTGGTGAATATTAGACAGGCCTCAGGAAGGCCAACAAGCTTTCTCCTCTGTGTGTGGCAGAGGCTGGGGTCTTCACCTCAAAGAGATCCAGGATGATGGTGTCTCTACTGAAGAGAGAGACAGTGGACTGTGGGCAGTGCTCACTGGGGATCATGGTTGCTGTGAGTCCATTGCTGAGCTCATTTGAGGTTGCTGTTTACCATAGCTCAGAGATCTTCATAGAACCCAGAAGTGAAGCCCAGCCCAGTGACCATACCCTGAATGAGATGGCTCAATATATTGGACTCAGCTGAGATCCTCAGCACTTTTAATGCTGTTCTGATTAAATTTTCAAACCTTCAGAGCTTCTTTCCTTGTGGTTCATAGTGCTGCAGGGCTAGGCATGATGGGTACCATAGACCTTGTACCTCCTTTTCTTGTCTGTACCATGTCCTGTCACTTTGGATGGCTTGCTTGAGAGTCCAGTGTAGCCAAACTGTTTGTAAGCACAGGCTCAGGTGTTCATCACAGACCCTGTGTTAATCCTTCTGGATTCAGTTAGTCTCATCCCAGGGCCTTTCGGTGAGTACTCTGGGGCTTGTGAACTCAATGCTAAGCATGTCCTTGATAACCTGGATACCAACAGAATTGGCTACAAGCCCGATGTAGTTAGGGAAGAGCCCTCATGCATAGCTGAATGTTCTCATGAATCTTGCACAGGAATATATGTCTTGAGTTCTCTTGAGAAAGAGCCAGAAGTTCACCTGTCACCTGGAACACATTAAAGCAGAGCTAATTATTGCCCTTTAGTAACTGAAGAGTTAGTATTAGGGTGGAGTTGCCTATAAACTCCATATGTTTTGTGTACCATCCTCTGAGAAGCCATCTGGGAAGGGCCATTTGAGATTCTAAAGTGGACTCAAGACTCTATTATTATGTAATACTTTCAAAGATTAGTATATTATAAGAGCAAAGGTTCTGGAGTTAGACAAGCTGGTTTGAAATACCAGTTCCTCCAGTACTAATTGTGTAATCATGGACAAGTTATATAATCTCTTGGGGGTCTCACTTTCCTTGTTCATAGACATGTGGCCACAAGAGCACCTACTTCAAGGGATGCTGGGTGGGCTGAATGAGATGGGGTCTGGTATGTCATAAACCCTCTGAAGTAATAATAACAATAACATTTTTTGGTATAACTTAGTGTAAGTCTCGGAGAAGGTGATGGCACCCCACTCCAGTACTCTTGCCTGGAAAATCCCATGAATGGAGGAGCCTGGTAGGCTGCAGTCCATGGGATTGCTAAGAGTCGGACACGACTGAGTGACTTCACTTTCACTTTTCACTTTCATGCGTTGGAGAAGGAAATGGCAACCCACTCCAGTGTTCTTGCCTGAAGAATCCCAGGGACGGGGGAGCCTGGTGGGCTGCCATCTATGGGGTCGCACAGAGTCAGACACGACTGAAGCGACTTAGCAGCAGCAGCAGCAGGAAGTCTGGCTTTACATACAAAGAGTCTTGATATGACCAGGGTCTTGATATTAACAGCAAACAGATGAGAAAGCTGAAACCTTTGCCTAACTCCAAAGCCTATGCTCTTACTCTTGGCCAAACAGGCAACATCTCTGGTAGTCTGGTAGCTCCTTCCCATAAAACTAGCTATATGAATCCTTGAGAGGAAGATAGTGTAATGACCAATCTGCTTTCCTTGGCATTTTAACTACTGTTTCCCAGAATTGGAGTAAATCTCACACTTAAACCTAGATCTGGCTCAGACTCTGACTCAGACTTTAATCAGGGAGAATGTTAGCTCTAGGCCAGGAGGCATCTTACTGCTCATTCTGCTCTGACTCTACCATGTACCAAGGTTGTGATAGAAGCTTCCATCTTGGACCCAAGTTCTGATAACTGTCGTATTTCCTTCTGGCCACACCTTATACTTCACCCTGCACCTAACTTCCTCAAGAGTCACCCTCCACTGATTGCTAATCCGTGAAACTTCTTATCCTGATCCTTTTTCTATCTAGACATCAAGCTGTTCTTTGGACAAGATACCTGAACAGTTTGCTCAGCGTTCCTTCTACGGTCTAGAAAGTGATGCTTGGATTAGCTTCTTACTTTGAAGAGACCTTTTCATTCATTCAGTAATTCACTAATATTTAGTGAACATGACTATAAGCTTCCTGACCTCAAGATACCCACAAGGTCTTTTAACTACCCTCTCTTTTAGAGCCTTCTCATTGTTTGAACAAACCCTCACTTCTCCTGAGAAATAACTCCTGGTCACAACTTCATTCTTATTTGCTTTTCACCTATCTTCTGAACATTCAACCATCTTAGGATAGGAAATTCCCAAGTCATTCCTAACTGTCCCCTTTGACCTCTGAGAGTAAGTCTCACCACTGGTCCCACCTGAGAGAAGAAGTGGAGATGAATAAATGTGCTGTGTTAGTACGAGAGTCCCTTGGACAGCAAGGAGATCAAACTGGTCAATCCTGAAGGAAATCAACCCTGAATATTTATTGGAAGGACTTATGCTGAAGCTGAAGCTCAAGCTCCAATACTTGGGCCACCTGATGGGAAGAGCCAACTCTTTGAAAAAGACTCTGATGCTAGGCAATATTGATGGCCGGAGGAGAAGGGAGCAACAGAGGAGATGGTTGGATGGCATCATTGACTCAATGGATATGAGTTTGAGCAAACTCAGGGAGATAGTGAAGGACAGGGAAGCCTGGTATGCTGCTGTAGTCCACGGCTTCACAAAGAGTTGTACATGACTTAGTTACAGAGCAACAACAAATGTTAGTACAGAGAAAGACTCTTGTTTCTGGTTTGTTCTGCTCACCAGCTTAAAGGCAAAGGGTCTACTTTACTAGGAAGCTTTATCTGCCAAGCAATTTCATGAAATAGGTCCCAATACTTCGGCAAGAGCAGCTCCTAGCACACAGGGGAAATGCCCTGGGGAATTTTTCTTTTTGCTGATACTGGACTCTAATTAAAAGATCTTGTTAATTTTTCAAAATAAGAATGCTCCAATATAAGAATAGATGTATTTGCCAAATTTGTTTCCATTTTTAACAAAGTCAGAGCAGAGTTCCAAAAGACAGACTTTGTGCATGATGTCAGTGTGGCCTCGGAATGACAGACCAGGTAGTTAAGTTGATTAATGAAGGGAATGTTTAGTCACCACTTCAAATAAAAGGAAGTCAGTCAGAGGGGTCAATAAACGAACACTTTCTGGAGGCCGGTGTTATCACTTCTATGAAAATATTAGCACTATCCATTCCCTAGCCTCACTAATCAATTCTTTTTTTATCTACTAATTTAGTTTTGACGCTAAGCTCTTTCCCAAAACTTGCCCAGGCAAGCAAGACAAACCACAGGTGGCGATCACATCAATAATGGTCATGGCTAGTGTTGACTCTTGCAAAACTCTAAATATGGTCTGTGGGAAAGAACTGTCCTTAGGAGGAAAGACAGGGAAACCAAGGGCACACCAACACCTTCCATCGTTTCAGTTCGAGAAATCAGTTTATTATTAAATCTCACTCAATTCATATTATCTCCAAGGATCTGTACAGTCAATGAGCAAAGTTCTCTTGAACAAGCGTATCTCAAGGTTCACAGATTATCCAAACATTGCTTCTTCTTCTCAAGGATACTGATTGTATCCTTCTACCTTTGTCACAGTGATTCACACTTCCCTGCCTGTGAAACTGAATTTCTGTTTTGCAGGGTTGGGAGGGGTGGGGTGGTGCAGGCGGGAAGGAGACTGGTGAGGTACTTTGGGGCTAGAAAAAAAGAGCATAGGTTAAAAAAATATATCAATAAGTCAGCGATTGGTCTTTCTTTCTATATTCAACACAAGGGACTATCCAATTTAGAGGAAAGTTGTGATTAATCTAATTCATCAAGCACAACTGCTTCGTTTGGGGATAGTAGAGGTGCTTGATTTTCTGTTTCCCTTTTCTTGGATTTTCTAGTAAAACTGATTTAAAATAGGTTGTTTTTTAATTCACTGTAGCATCTAATGGTAATAAATAAAACCTGTTAATGATCTCCAAACTTATTTCTCCAAGTTTGACTTCTCTTTGGTCTCCAGACGTGTGTATTTAATTGCCTTGGGTTTCCACTTGGATTCGTAGCAGACATCATAACACATTGTTTTGATTTTCCCTCCAAAGCTCCCTCCCCACCTCTAACTGCCTCATCTCATTCGACGATTTCATTTATCTTCCACTAAATTGCTCAGGTTCCAAACCTAAGACTCCTTCTTGTTTCCTTTCTCCCTCACTTCCCCACAACATGGCCATCCATGGGTGGTTTACTTTCAGAATGTGTATTAAAAATGATCAGGCCTTATCATCTTACATGCTCACTTTCTGCTCTTTTTCCCTTCATTCATGCTGCTCTAGCCACATGTCCCCAAACATTTGAAGGTTTTCCTGTCTCAGAACCTGGTTGGATTCTACGTACCTGGTGAAGCACAACTCTGGCCTGGGTGTTCATATCTTCTCTTGGACATCCTTCCCTCACACCTTCACTTAACTTGTGCTGTCACTTCCCTTGGGTCTCAGCTCAGATATCTTCTACACTACCTTTTCATAAATAAGTTGTAAAACTTTGTTTATAATTTGTTTTCCCCACTGGGAATTCCAAGAAGTCTGCGTTAGGAGGACCTTCTCTACCTTCTTCATTAGTACTGCCAGCACTCAGAACAGTGCCTGGGACATATGAGTGCTTAATACATGCTGAATGAACGGGTGGACCCATTTGTGCATATACTATACTGAGAACTCAACTAGAGAGAATCAAATGTATTAGAGATCAGCAAAGCTCTCAAGTCAGGGTTCAATGTTTATAGACTAATAGGAGAGTGAATAAGGAAGAAGAAAATCCTGCTTGATTAGGTGACACCTTTCTAACCTTACCTATGTTTTAATCAGAAGGCTTAAACTAAACTAAGATAACGTTTATTGATAATTTATTATATCCAAAGTGTGGAAGAAGGGAATTCAAATTTGCATAACACATGGCCCCACATGTTTATATGAGGCATGTGTTTGTGTAAGAGGGACAAGTCTTATTCAAAAAGAAGTAAAGAAACTTCCAAAAACTACAGATAGTCTTTGAGAGTTTAGCTCCAGGATGGAACTTCCCCGTGAATTTGCCAGTTATAAGTGTGCCTCACTAGCAGCCTCTTCCTTTTGTGCTAAAACCAAAATAAACATATTAAAAGTAAACTAAACACTGCATCCAAAAAAGTGGAAAGCATTTAAGCATGAAACAATGGAGAAAGAGACATGATTTGGAACCTGCTGGGGTAACTTTACTGGGAACTCATGGGGCCATTTATGGACATCTATGACATTTGAACTTAACTGTGGTTCTTGCTGTCTCTCTGTTTTAGAAGAAAATAGTTCTCAGTGATGATCCCATTGTCAACTATCCGCCTATGTCATTGAAAGCAGTGGTCTCATCCTATTACAGGGAATTCGCCAACCTGGCCTGAGTCCCAGCCTCATTCCAGCACCTTCCCATGGTCTGCTTGGAGATAATATCCCGTAGTTGGAAATACGGTAGAGTAAACTCAACTCTCTGCAGTCATTCCAAAGGAGTGATTATATATTTATTTATTTTTAAAGAGCATTGCATAGTGGGGGGCTGGGTTTAGTGTGTGTGTTGTTGTTAACAAAAAGCTTTTTTCTTCCTCTCCTTTCAAATTTCTCCACTGAGATTTCTTTTATTCTTCTTCCTCTCCTTTATCTTTGCTCTCTCTCTCTCTCCTTCCTCTGCTCTTCCTGTCCTCACCTCTGTCTGCCATTTCCTGAATTCTCCCAGGAGTTGGCGGTCAATGACAATCAATGAGTAATAAGCAGCTGGAGAGATGAATTCCAAAGTCAACTGTGAGAAACCAAACCACACACCACAGTGATGTTTTCCTTCCTCTCTCCTTGCACTTCTCTCCTGTACAAGCCAAGGGCTTGGATTTTTCTCCTAGTGCCCTGTGATGGAGTGAAGCAGGAGAAAGAGGAAATAGGAAACAAGTGGGGCTTGACTTAATCACACCAGGAGTTCATTGTCAGAATACCAAGTTAATTTATAGCCCCGTGACATGGAACGTCATATTTCAGGATGTGGAATTAAATCAAGGAGGATCTTGTGATTTTTCAGGTGTAGTGTTTCTGAAGAGGGGTCCTGAAAAGGCACCGCAGCCATCTGTCTGCATGGTAGCCAGAAAAATAGCTGTTTTCCACAGCCCGAAGGCAGAGTTTGTTTTGGCTAGATTCCGTGTGACTGGTGAAGCACTGGTCTGGCCCAGTTGTCCTGGGGGAGGGTGGAGTTCTTTCAATAAGCTGAGACTCGAGAGGGAACGAGACTGATCTCTAGAAAGCCCTGGGCCTGACCCTTGTGAGATTCTCTTTCTTCCATGTTCCTCCTTACTTTCTGCAGTTCAGATAGGACTGGTTTCAGAAGGCTGGGAGGGGAGGCTCATGGAATCACAGAAACTTAGGAGTGGAAATGACTTTAGAAACCCTCACTTTCAACTGCTGAGCAATGCTTCTTCCTTCCTCTCTGCTTCAGCCCTCTATCTGAACAGTGACAGAATGCTGAGATAGCACCTCTGGAATTTATAATTTTATAGACAATTCTTCTTCCTATTGAGTCAACCTCTCTCTTCTGCCTAAAGTTTTCCCACTGATCCTTCTTAATGCTCTTATGGGACACTGTGAAATGAGTCTCAGGTCAGTCTAAAAGGAAATAGGGTCTTGAGACCCTCTAGAGGAATAAATCTCCTGAGGTCCTCAGTAGAAATAGCCTCAACTCGAAGCTGGGATAGAAGAAAGTGATTGAAGCAAGATGTACCATAAGCTCAGTGAGTGTAATCAGAACGGTAACACTTTGTTGACTTTTCTCACTATTAATTCTTTAGAAGATGGCATGGAGGCACTCTTTACTATTACTGTTATTAGTTTAAAACTAAAGGACTAAAAATGGACTAATTCCACACTAAGAAAAAAATTACACGCAAGTTGCTCCTCCAAATGGTATTCTTTTTCTGGGCTCTCTTCTGATATGACTTCAGGGCATTGGTTCAGAAAGCACATATTAATAAGACATAGCTTTTTTTTTTTTTTTTCTCTTAGCAAGGAAAGCAGCGGGTGTGAAAGCATTAAATTACTTCAGCTACGGGATCACACTAGAGAGGAGACCTCTAAACTTCTTTAAGGTGTGAGTCTGAAGTTCTGTAACTAATCAGGCACATGTGTGCATGCTAAGTCACCTCGGTCATGTTGGACTCTTTGCAACCCCATGGACTCTAGCCCGCCAGGCTCCTCTGTCCATGGGGATTCTCCAGGCAAGAATACTGGAGTGGGTTGCCATGCCTTCCTGCAGGGGGTCTTCCCAGCCCAGGGATTGAACCCACGTCTCTTCTGTCTTTCCGGTATTGGCAGCAGCTTCTTTACCACCAGTGCAATCTGGGAAGCCCACTCATAGGTATGGAGAGTTTCTATTCTGTTTGTCATTATTTATTTGTTCAACAAATGTTTATTAAGCCCCAATCACCTGTCAGGTTCTGTGCTCCAAATGGATGGGGGTGGGAGAGGGGCAGTGTTCTCATTAACCTTCTGAAGCTTAACTTGGAAGTAGTTTTGTCAATTCTGCTGATAGGTTTGGATGAGATTTGCTGTTAACTAATGGCTTTTCTCTTCCTATCACTATGAAAATGCAGAGGGGCCAGCGCTTTCCTGGCCTGCTTTCAAAGATGGCATTATTTTTTTGATTCATCAAATGGAGCCCATAAATCCAATTAGCCATCTGGCTTAATTTAATTGTTCATAAATTGAAGTGTGAAATATATTACATTTTTATATTACCTGCTTATAAATAGTTACATATAGTATATGTTCATAAGACCATTTTTTAATGCTTCAGTATCCCTTCAATTTTGTGCTTGAAAAAGAAAATGCGTCATTAGTTTTGAGTATCATTATAGAAATAAACGCTGAGCCCTGACAATCCTAGGCGTCCAAGCACTGAGTTTCTGTACACAGTGATGTTGCCTAGGGAAACAGAGAGTATCTGGGAAATGAGAAACCAAACTCGGGTTTGGATGAGAGCGGAGGGGGAAGTAGCCACTAGGTTCTGGGGAGAACCAAGAGCCACATGTAAGATGTGGCTGAGAAAACAGATGCCCTTCTCATAAATGGAGATGCTCTGCAAGTTGCCTTCCTCTGGGAACCAAGGTTTAGTTTTAGCTAGAAATAGTGGTATATAAACACCCCGATTCCCTCATGTGCAGGCAGAGGACTGAGCCAGTAAACACACAGGACTTTTTTTAGTCCACAAAAGGCAAAGGAAAACTCAGTTACGTGTGTTACCTAAATGGAAAGGTAAATTCAATTTGCAAAATGCTGCGAAAGTCCTGCCATCCAGCAGGACTAGCAGAAAAGATGATTTAAAAAATAAAATCCTTTGCCTTATCGCATCAGCTGCTTTCCACTAGTGACTCTTTAAATAAGTGCAGAGATGGGACTAGCAGGAGGGCAGGTGGGGATGCTTTGTCGGGGGGGAGGGGCAGTCTGAAGGCCCCCTTCGTCACCTTGCTTTGTCCTTCGGGCTGGCAAGGACTCTGGGACCACACTCTGGCTTTAGTTGACCACACCTTTTCCATCAGCTCTTCTCATTTTTCTTATGTTTTTCTTCTGTCTTCTAGTAAGTCTAAAGGAATGTAGGGGTGATGGTAGAAGAAGAGTAATGCTGTGGTTCAGGTGTGTTGGAGAAATATTTTGCTGCTTGGCAATGGAGAAACAGGCAGAGAGAAGAGACTTATGGACATGGAGAGAGGGAAGGAGAGGGTGAGATGTATGGAAAGAGTAATGTGGAAGCTTACATTACCATATGCAAAACAGATAGCCAACGAGAATTTGCTGTATGACTCGGGAAACTCAAATAGGGGCTCTGTATCAACCTAGAGGAGTGAGATGGGGAGAGAGATGGGAGGGAGGTTCAAAAGGGAGGGGATATATGTATACCTATGGCTGTTTCATGCTGAGGTTTGACAGAAAAGAACAGAATTCTGTATAGCAATTATACTTCAATTAAAAAATAATTTTGCTGCATGAAAGTCCATGCTTCAAATTGTTTTCACATGATTTATTTCATTCCTAGTTGTGGGGAGATGAGGATACCCTGCTCTGTCTAATACAGTAGCCACTAGCCACATGTAGACATCGATCTGGCTATTAGACACTTAAAATATGTAACTAACAAGCTGAAATTTTAAAAAGAAATTAGAAAAACTAACAAGTGAAAAAGCAAAAAAGTAAAATAGCCTGAACTTTTAATTTATTGACACATATTAGAGGAATGAAGAAAAGATGTTTGTACAAGAGAGGGTATAGGAAAGAATTCTCCTATTGAAAGGCCAGTGTACAATCAACAAAGAGTCTGGGTGAGTGTTCACAGTTGGGGTTCATAGAATTAGAAAAGCATTATGAAAATGTATATCGGACTTGGTTAAAGGGAAAACAGCAAGAGAATAATAAATATTGTAAGCACTGACACTCTGAGGTAAAGTAAAAATGCTAAGATACATTACAGACAACACGGAAAGACAAAAGTCATATTGGTACATATTATAGATTAAGAAGAAACTAGGGGGAAAAAAGCAAATTTATGCCAATTAAAGAGAGAGTAGTTAGAAATAATCAATCATTTATTATTTCTTATATTTGTGAAGGAAAATTGGATGATCCATGCTATGGAAAAGATTGATATATAAGTCCATTTTTGTATCATTTTTAAAGTGAAAAGAATTGAATTTCATCTATAATTTATTTCACTCATATAAACTGCCAAAGGCTGGAGTATGGCCGAAATTTTTAAACTAGGGGTTGAAACCCACTGCTGCTAAGTCGCTTCAGTCGTGTCTGACTCTGTGCGACCCCATAGACGGCAGCCCACCAGGTTCCCCCTTCCCTGAGATTCTCCAGGCAAGAACACTGGAGTGGGTTGCCATTTCCTTCTCCAATGCATGAACGTGAAAAGTGAAAGTGAATTTGCTCAGTCATGTCCAACTCTTAGCGACCCCATGGATTGCAGCCTACCAGGCTCCTCCGTCCATAGGATTTTCCAGGCAAGAGTACTGGAGTGGGGTGCCATCACCTTCTCCGTGAAATCCACTAGTGGGTCACAAAATCAATTTATATGGTGACAATGAGCATTTGAAAATAGAATAGAAATTCTGAGTGCCTGTCATAGGGTAGGGGTACTTACTTACTTACTGTTCTGTGTGTGTGTGTATGGTTGAAAAAGTTTGAAAGCCACCAACCCACATGACATCTCATAAATCCTTCCAGTTCTGATATACAGCAACTCTGTATGTTTAACAGGTTGAGTTCTGTAGACAGGAATCCTTTTGCAGGATTTCAGGTACTTCTATCTGGGAATAACACTAGTTTCTGCTGAATGGAATTTGACTTAAGGTGTCTCTCCACTTTGGACTCAACAAAGAGAGCATTTAATTATTAAAGAACCTAGGAAAGAATAAACATCATTGTCCCCATTTTGAAGCCAGTCTAAAGATACGGAGCTGGTAGATATAATTAAGGGGAAGCTCCATCACATGAAAATATTTCTGCTGTTTCTCTGTATGAGTTTACCAGAATTATCCATTTAATTGGAGGCATTCTAAATACATAAATTGAGGTAAAAATAAGTGATTTTAAAAAAAGTACATTTGGTGTTGCAGGTATTGGAAACACTTATTTGCATTTCTTGGTTATATATATGCATCAACTTTGCACATCATGATTCTTTATAGAGCAGCTGGTACAGAATTTACAAGAACACACATGAGCTCTGCTGGCTTTTCACACACTAATTTAATAAAAAGGAGCTCGGTCTATCCTTTCTTATTATATTTTTTTGTTACTATTCATAAGAGCCCATTTTTGGACTTGTGGGAAGGATGATGCTCTGTGTAAACAGGCCAGTCCTGTGGCGTATAATTCCACAGAGTGCTGCCATGAAAGCTGCGGTGGAGGGAAGTGAGTTCGGTTTCCTAACAGCCTGTTCTGCTTGCGCGTTGGTCAGAGATTCTGGTGAACCTCAGGAAGGACTCTTGACACCTGACCACAGTTGGGTGGGATTAATTTTTTTGAAATTTAAGCCTTAATAAAATTTCATTACACTGATGAATTTTCACTTTGTGTACACCTCATGTATGTATGACATTTTTTGGGGGTATGTTTTATGGTCTTTGACCAGACGACACTCTCAGCCTTGCAAGTAAAAATTGTAGGGCTTTCATCACAAGTGACTCTGATATGACCAAATATATTCATATAAAAACAATAAAATTACACCTTGAGAGAAGCTGGTTTATGTCCAAGCAAGCACACATAGAGTGATTCTATAGGCAGCTGATATAAAAATACTTTACAAAAAATAACAACCTTTGAAGCAACACAAGGTTTATTTTATAGTGAAGCCACCTTTTTAACTCTAGTACTCGCCTATGGATTTCTTGCCTTTCATCAGCAGTAGTTTTTGGCCTCATTTTAGTAATGCTGAGGCAACATTTTTTTTTTTTGCTTCAAATCCTTAACAGTTTTAATTAATAGTACTTATTCAGCTCATGCTTAACAGTTTTATTTTTGTGAAGCAATTTATAATCATTTTTATTAGTTATTCTAAATTGAGATTTAGAATGGAATGTCATAAAGAAAATGCTTCATGTTTGAAAAAAGACTATTCCTACCGAGCATTTGTCTAAATAGCATAATTATGGCGGTATTACTCATAGATTGTTAATTACCTATTCCTTAATCTGTAGCTGTAAATACCTCACACTCCAACCTGCAATTATGGAAGGTCTGCTAACCTGAACTGTGATGTTCAACTGATACCTGTAAGAATTCTTCAGGTAAAATTGACTATGTGTCCATGGCTGCTGCTGCTGCTGCTAAGTCGCTTCAGTCGTGTCCGACTCTGTGTGACCCCATAGACGGCAGCCCACCAGGCTCCCCCGTCCCTGGGATTCTCCAGGCAAGAACACTGGAGTGGGTTAAAACACTATTAAAGGTAAAGGAAGTTAGAGTAATAATATAAATGATTAGACCCTAATGACAAAATTAATCATATGTATAATGCTGCCATACCATTAGAAATCAAGAGTATAGAATAATACAACTTTTAATGATGTAAAAGTAATACATGTTAATAGTATATGCATTGATGTGTTTTAGCAATATCAAACTGGTAACTGGAAAGCACCTTTTCACATGATACGAATTAAGATTGTCATTAGAATGTTTATTTTTAAATGGAATTGCTAGATTTTGCATACAAAAAGGCAAAAAAATTAGCATAAGCAATATTTTAAAAATATTTATTCATAAATGTATTTATTGGGCTATATTAGGTCTTAGTTGCGGTGTGTGGGATTAATTTCTCCATGGCATGTGGGATCTTAGTTCTTCAACCAGGGATTGAGCCCATGTTCCTCTGCAGGGCAAGGCAGATTCTTAATCACTAGACCACTGGGGAAGTCCCAGCATAAGCAATGTTTTAATGATTTTGCATTTACTACTTTTGCATATGTTATAGAATTCAATGTAAAAATTCAAAGCTCTGAAATTAGACAGTTTGAAATGAAATGTGATATTCTAATTACATTAACTCAGTACACAATTTTTGACTAATTTTTGATTATTCAGAGACTTGCTAATCTTTGGATTATGTGTACCTCAGTTTGCCGCACCTGCCTTTTGGGCTTTTACTCTACACTTGTAAGATTTTTATGAGAGAAGCCCCCCAGAAGGGAGCTATGGAGAAACACTGACCACCTTCCTTGCTTGCTGGTGTCTCTGGCAAGGCGGAATCGTGGGAAGAGGAAAACAGGACCAACCAGGAAACCTTATATAACAGGAAAACTGGCACCCTCTGACTTAGAGCCATTTTTTCCAATTTCAATGCAATTTTCAGACTATGGAATGATGAACAATGAATGTCATGAAAAGTTTTCTTTCCCTGATTACCATGGCATTTATAAGAGAATGAAACTATAAACAACAATCGAGGTTTATGGGAAAAGACCCAATTAAAAAATTGGAATGCCAGGCAAACACATCCTCGACTGTGTCTCTTTTTTTAGGAAGGATTAATATAAACATGCAGCCACATGGTATCTGAATAGATATTAAATATGATAAAGGGATTTATGAATGTACAACTGTGACCTGAATGAAACGGCATGTCTAAACATAATGAATCCAATTTTCTGCTTACACTGGCAAAGAAACCAACTACTGTGCCTAAAAAAACAGTTCAGTTTTATTAGCTAAATAAACAGACTAATCAACACCTCTGATCCCCTGCTCCCACTTACCCAAAGCTTTCTGAAAAAGCAGGGGTGTTTCTCAAAGGCAAACTATAGATTTTAAACGGTGAATTGAGGTTTTAAATACACCCAAATTCAAGTGATGGTTTCCATGGTGACCTCACAGCTATTTACTTGGAATGGCAAAGCACCACCACTTCAAATATCAGTTCCATAAGTCCCTTTTGCCCTGTAGCAGTGTGCTGAAAAAAGAGAGGCTGAAATGGAGAAGGGTATTTGGTGTTGGCAGGTACTTCTGTCAATATGGATTCAGATTCCTTCTCGGACCTGATTCTGGGGATTCTACTGGAACTCCATCTCTTTTTTGCCACCCAGGGTGTTCTGGGTCAGGGCAGAGGAGAGTGTGGGTAAAGTGTGGGCGGGCCAGCAAGAGATGAGTTAGCTTGTGTGAGTCTCAGATTGAAAGAATCTAATGGGGAATCTGATGTGAATTGGAAAATGGAGTCCTGAAGTAACATGTTCCAGTATTTTTGCTTGGGAGATCATAAAAGTCCAATGTTTTAACCCAGGAAACACCTGGGTGAATTTCATAGTACCTCATGTATAGTTTTGGGATTTCTTCATGGCCTAGTGGTAAAGAATCCACCTGCCAATCCAGGAGACACAAGAGATGCAGGTTCCATCTCTGGGTCAGGAAGATCTCCTGGAGAAGGAAATGGCAACCCACTCCAGTATTCTTCCCTGGAAAATTCCATGGGCAGAGAAGTCTGGTCTCAAAGAGTCAGAAACAATTGAACGACTGAGCATGCGTGCGTGTGTAGTTTATTAGAAGTATAAATGTATAATAAAAAAAGACAAAATAAGATTCAACTTTAATTATAGAAGAGAAATATAAATACAAAGTGTGTGTGTGTTTGTGGGTGTGTGTGTATAGAGTTATATGTTTATTTCTATGTAATGAGAAAATATATAGGACTCTCCTGTACTGCTAAATGATGATCAATAAGTCACTCGAAAAATCTGGGTAGTTTTCCAATGCATTTATTTTCTATAGTATTAGGATTCAAAAAAGAAAGATGGGGATTTCTATAATTTGAAATCTATTGTAATAATACGATAGCTAACATTTATTGAATGCTTCTGTGTACCAGAACTTCTGAGCACTCTATATCTGTTTAACTAATGCAATCTTTACAACAACTAGATGAAATAGATACTTTTTACTAATGCAGAAACTGAAACTCAGAGCTGTTAGGTAACACTGACCAGGGGAGGCAGGTAGTAATGAATGTTCCAGGTTTTAAACCCATGTAATTTGATTCTAGAGTTTAGCCTCAATCATGACCCAATGCTCTCTCTTCCTTGATGGTATCTCTATTTGAAAAGAATTTAACACATTCCCTGTTGTTTTATCTTATACATATGTCCAGGTAAATGTTAACTCTCACCCTATTTTTCCTCCCAAGAACACAGGGACAGCCATTGTAAATGTCAAATTTGACTCGATGCTATTTTTTTGGTGCTTGACAAAATTGTAATTCTGTTATATATTGAGCTTTTCTCATGTGGAATCCACTTTATAGCTGTTTACTAGGAAGCAAAGGGAACATTCACCTTACATATTAAGAAAACAGCTTATATAATGAGAAGAAGCTTGAAACTGGGGGGAGGATGTGGGCAGAGGGAAGGGAATGTAATATCTTGAGTATCATAAGATGGAAGACGGCGTAGATGAAGGATGAGGTAAAGAAGCAGAGAAAAAAGAAGGGAGCTATGAAAAAAACAAAAACCCAAACAACCTTCATCTAAGGAAAGTACATAAATGAAGACAGTTTGACAAAAATATCCAGACTAGCAACAGTGTTGGTGGCTTGGAATATATCTTTTAACCACATTTGAAAAGTAAAAACAATGCAACTACAATCCTAATTATTAGGGAAAAAAGCGCTTTGACTAATTGTTTCCTTACAGTAACACTCTCCTTTCATATACTGGATAGATGTTAAAAATGAGACTTTGATGAACTCTGGGGGAAGACCTATATTTAGAGAAGTAGTACCTTCAGTAGTATTTACCTCCAGATAAATATAAAAATCCTAGGACTGCTGAAAACTGCGAAGAAACGGTACTTCTGCAGTACTGATTAGGGCTGTGTGCCTGAGCGGGGTGGGGAGGGGGTTGTATTTATCAGGGGGTGGAAGGAGAAGAGACTTCAGTGTTTCCAACTAGGTTTTCCTTTATGAAGATGGAAACATGAAAGAGTCACAGAGTTCTGATGGAAACATCACCCTGAGTTCTCCTCCACAAAGCAAATAAGCTTCTCAGTGTACCTTAAATAAACAATTTGTGTGATTTCCCTGAAGGCAAGTACAGTGTTATAGGGTGAGAAAAGGTATCATGTGGCAATGTGATTATTTCATTAACCTACTCTACAGGAACATTTATTGCCCTACCTGGGCATCCTCATCCATCTCCCATTGTTGGGTTTTACTGAGGGGGTGAGGTCAGCAGCAGGGAATGTGGAGACAGGAAAGCTGTCTTCAGTTGCTATCCCAGGAGGTATAGAGGCGATAGCTCACCAGACTTCCTAGAGCAAATCTCCATCTATTCACTCTCCGCGAGGAGTGTTGTCTGATCCTATCTGTAATTAGCAAATTGCTTATTTGTATATTTATTTAGTATCTCTTTTCCATGGGAACTCTACAGTAAGCACCATGAGAACAAGCACTGTGTCACATCTTGTTAGCTGTTGTTTATTCCCAATACTGAGCATAGTATTTGACATGTAAACTGTATAAATTGTTGAGTGAACAGAATTTAAAACAAAATTCAGAGTGAAGAGCAAAATCAACTAGAAGTGTGGCAGGTGATAAAAGACAGTTATAGACTCTAGGTCTAACATTGTGTTAGGACAGGGGTCTGCAGCCTCTGGGACCTAATGCCTGATGATCTGAGGTGGAGCTGATATAATAATAATAGAAATAAAGTGCACAATAAGCGTAATGAGCTTGAATCATC
>SJYQ01104660.1:0-17899 GCA_006410935.1 Redunca redunca | reverse complement strand
CCACCCTCCGTCTGGAAAAATTGTCTTCTACGAAAATGGTCCCTGGTGCCCAAAGGTTGGGAACCACTTGGGTTAGAATATCTTTATAAGGACTTTTTAAGACATGAAAGAAAGACACCATAATACAATGGGAAAGAATACTGTCTGCTCTCATGATTTTTTAATTCTGTTCTCAGAGTTTAAGAAAGAAATAAAAATGTGTCGAAAGGCATCTATTTCCCTCCTCTTCTGACCTTACTCCCACCCCAATCTACTAATTGAGTGTAGGATTACAGTGAGGTTTGCAGTTCCATAGGAAATAAGAGGATGAATTTAATAGTGAAGACTATTCCAGTGCTTATTTCCATGCCAAGCAGTGGCCTTACATCAATCAATATCACTTTAAAGAGATAATATTCTTGCTCATTCGGTTGAAGATAGAATATGGGTTGAGGCATTCAATATGTTTGATGGACCAAGAGGGGTGTTTAATATTATTTTGGCACTATAATTGTCTTTTCTTCGCATGGTTACTGAACTACCAGTAGTACCCCCACCTTTACCACCTGGTTGAGAGCCCACCACCACCATGATACAGTAGGGCCTTCCCAGGTGGCTCTAGTGGAAAAGAACCCACCTGCCAATGCAGGAGACGTAAGAGACATGGGTTCGATCCCTGTCTCTTCCTGGGTCAGGAAGATCCCCTGGAGAAGGGAATGGCAACCCACTCCAGTATGCTTGCCTGGAAAACTCCATGGATAGAGGAGCCTGGAGGGCTACATTCCATGGGGTCACAAAGAGTTGGGCTCTGAAGTGACTTAGCACGCAAGCACTCCTAGAATAAACAGTAGAGTGCAGCCTCAACCTCAGATTGGTCAGACTCCAAAGCTCACGCTCTTTCCTCTTTGACTCCTGTTACAAAGCAAATCTTCACAGCCAGATCGTCCTATCAGTATAAGGATTAGGACAGTTACATCCCACTTGATACCAAAACCTTCAGGTAAGTGCCTGGTTGTTAATCAGATAATTCCAAGGCTTTAGTGGTCTCAGTTCAAGGCTAAGTGGTGGAACACCTGTGTTCTGTCCTGGCTAACCTTGCCCTGATCTCATCTTTATCTTTTAAACAGAGTCGTAGTTCACAAGAATGGTTGTGAATCATTAATGATTGCAGAGCACAGGGTAAAGTAGATTAGTGGAGTCACTCAAGAAAGAACTAAAGATTAATACTAAGAAAGAGCATCTCACCATTGTGCTACATTTTGGTTCAAAACTTGGAAAGACTGTGGAAAAGAAAAATAATTACTTAAGACCACAATCTATGGTCAAAATTTCTTTACGTAAGATTAAGAAGACAAGACACTCAAGGATTACTTAGACATATTTATTTGATATTTCAGCTCCATTTATTTTTTCACCTCCTTATTGCTCCTTATTTTATTGTTCATTACTTTTGGTAACATTATTTTTCAACTAAAACAATGTTCCTAAAATTGTTCTGTGCTTCTTTATCAGTAATGATTCAATATTTGGCAGAGATTAGGAGTCACAGTGGAGAAGGCAATGGCACCCCACTCCAGTACTCTTGCCTGGAAAATCCCATGGACGGAGGAGCCTAGTAGGCTGCAGTCCATGGGGTTGCTAGGAGTTGGACATGACTGAGCGACTTCACTTTCACTTTTCACTTTCCTGCATTGGAGAAGGAAATGGCAACCCACTCCAGTGTTCTTGCCTGGAGAATCCCAGGGATGGGGGAGCCTGGTGGGCTGCCGTCTATGGGGTTGCACAGAGTCAGACACGACTGAAGTGACTTAGCAGCAGCAACAGGGGTCACAGAGCTAGAAATCAGTCATACAGGTAGAAGGGAGGTGACTTTTGTGGAAGTGATTAGTAACACAAACTGGGAAGAAAAAGTTAAGCTAGGTTGACCATAGGAATATAAATACTTTAGAAAGTTAATCTATTAATCTACCATTTTCTTGACTTTTGCTCAATCGTGAGAATGGTTAGGGTGTGGGCTTTGTGTTTGTTATTCTGGTTTTATTAGGTTGTCTAATTTAAGTAACATGGGAATGTCCACTTCATTGGATATGCTTTTAGTGCCTCTGAGGAATTGACCCCACATCAGCCATCATTTTAAATCTAGATAACCTACACAAGGTAACAGGATGCTCTGCTAAATATTCTGGACTAGTACTTTCACACCTCCCTCCAGCTCTGAAATGCTAGATGTAGCCTTCCAGTCTGCTTCTTTCTGCAGTGGTGTCTCGGAGTAGTTTTGTGGCATTCCAGTCTTTGATGCAATATAACTGACTCAGTCTGCTGCAACCGTGAAGGGCCAAGTGAGTGGCATGGTAGAGTCTGCAATAAAACAAAACAAGAGGTATAAAGACATACTAACAAGACTTCAAAGGTAGATCTTTTCATAAATAAACATGTTTACATTCCAGTGTGTGTATATGTGTGTGCGCTTGGTCACGTCCAACTCTTTGCAACCCCATGGACTATAGGCCTTTTCTGTCCATGGAATTTTCCAGGTAAGAATACTGGAGTGGGTTGCCATTTCCTCCTCCAAAGGATCTTCCCAACCCAGGGATTGAACCCACAACTCTTGCGTCTCCTTCATTGGCAGATGATTCTTTACCACTGTGCCACCTGGGAAGACCTTACCTTCCAGTATATTTTACTAATGTAGTCTGCCTTTAGTTTTAACAAGGGGTTGGCAAAGTGTGGGCTAAATCTGGCCACAACCATTCATTTGCATATTACCCACAGCTGATTTCTCACAACAATGGCAGAGCTGAGAGTAGTTGAGACATAATGTATGGCTGTCAAAGCCAAAGTCATTTACTATCATACAGAAAAAGTTTGATGACCCCTGGTTTAAACTAATTTCTTATCCTATTTCTTACTGAGTGTACATTCATGAAATATAACAAGCCCATAAATTTAAACTGTTTGGAAAACAGATATTTATTTTGAAGCTGTTAGAGCACATCATTCAAAAAAATGACATGACCCCATAATTTCCAAAATAAAAACTTCCATATGGAAGCCAGGAAATTATAAGGCTCTAAATATTGAGTATTTCAGTTTCTTTCTTTGAAAAGAAATGAAAAAGGATATATAAACACATAGTACAATTTTTTACTGTTTTCCTGAATCTTAATACTCCTGCTAGAGTACCAATACTGGTATTATCCATACGACATAATAGTGAGGCAGGGAGTAGGGTCAAGGGCCTTGAGTTCAGTTTATTTTACCTGTAAAAGACTAAAAATTTCATATTGATTATGGATCTGCAAGAGTAATCAAAACCAACTGGCTCACTAAGGAGTTACATATGATCCAAGATCAGCTAAATTAACTGCTATCTCAGCGATGTAATTTATTGTTAATGCTTGCTACAGTCACTCATATAAAAGTGACCACTCACTAAATATTTCCGATTGTTGTTGAGGTACAACAAATTGACTTTATTCACTCATAGGATAGCAGGCACTCATTCCTAGGAAAATAATTCACTTTTAAAATTCAGTACATTGTTTTAAGACAGTTTTAAAATCAAGGTATTATTTTGAAAAAAAAATATTGTTGGGACTTCCCTGGTGGTCCAGACGTTAAGACTCCATGCGCCAGTGCGGGGACACAGGTTTGATCTCTGGTGGAAGAATTAAGATCCTGTATCCTGCAAGGCACAGCCAAAAAACGAAACAAAAAATCCTACTCTCCAAGGCCAAATTCTCCTGTTTCACACTTTTTGAAAGAAAGGTAAAGATAAAACATTGATTGTTAAGAAAAGAAAAAAAAAATGTAGACGGTTGTTTCTGAAAACAAAACAGCTTTGTGTTCCAAGCCCCTAACCATCTGTCATACAGGAATTGTATCTATCAGCAGTCTATTCTAATGGTAGTTCTACTTATGTGAACCTAGCAATAGCTGTAGGAAAACTGCTTATGAAATACAGGGAAGTCACAAGATTTGAAATGTGAATATGTGCATCAGGGCTTTAAAATATGGCCTCATTTGACTTGAGCTTTCATAAAAATTGAATATGCTTTACTACCAAACTTAATTTTACCAAGAATTAAGTGCCAAGTTTACGTCTGAACTTGATTCTTTATCTGTCCCATAGTCACCACTCATACCTTTATTTGAAGAGGTAAAATGACTGTTTCAGAACTTTGAGAACTGCACGCTCCTCTCAGAATGTAGTATTTAACTGTATAAGCAGCATCTTGTAGGATTATAGCTTATATGTATTTATTCCCTGAATGTTTGATTAACAGGCTGACCTGGATGCTACTGCTACTTAATGAAATACCCCAACATTTACTAGCTTACAATAATCATTTTATTATGCTCACAGGTTCTGTGGGTCAGGCCGAGGAACAGCAAGATTGCTTCTCTCTGCTCCACAGTGTCTAGGATTTTAGCTGAGAAAATTTGAGGGCTGAGGGGTGATTCGATGACTGGGGCTGGAATCATTTGGAGGCCCCTTCACTCCTATGAATGGGGCCTGTGCTGGAAAGCCTAGAACTGTCAACTGGACTGCCCATAGGTGGTCTCTTCATGTGGCGCTTCAAGTTGTTTGGCTTGGAGCCAAGCATGTTAGCCTTAGGACAGTTGGATTTCTTATGTGGCAGCTCAAGGCTCCCGGCATGACTGTTTTAGCAAACAAAGTGATAACTGCATCATCTCTTATGACCCAGCCTCGAAAGCATACAGCTTCATTTCCACTGTATTCTGTTGATCAAAGCAGTCCCAAGACCATCCAGATTCCAGGAGAGGAGAGTTCAGTTCAGTTCAGTTCAGTCGCTCAGTTGTGTCTGACTCTTTGCGACCCCATGAATTGCAGCATGCCAGGCCTCCCTGTCCATCAGGGACACCCAGACTCATGTGCATCAAGTCGGTGATGCCATCCAGCCATCCCATCCTCTGTCATCGCCTTCTCCTGCTGCCCCCAATCCCTCCCAACATCAGGGTCTTTTCCAATGAGTCAACTCTTCGCATGAGGTGGCCAAAGTATTGGGGTTTCAGCCTCAGCATCAGTCCTTCCAATGGACATCCAGGACGGGTCTCCTTTAGGATGGACCCTGCCTATTTATATGGGAGTGGTAAGGTTATATTGGGCTTCCCTGGTAGCTCAGCTGGTGAAGAATCTGCCTGGAATGCAGGAGACCCCAGTTCGATTCCTGGATCAGGAAAATCCCCTGGAGAAGGGATAGTCTACTCCAATATCCTTGGGCTTCCTTGGTGGCTTAGACAGTAAAGATTCCACCTGCAATGTGGGAGACCTGGGTTCAATCCCTGGGTTGGGAAGATCCCCTGGAGGAAGGCATGGCAACCCACTCCAGTGTTACTGCCTGGAGAATCCCATGGACAGAGAAGTCTGGCAGGCTATAGTTCGTGGGGTCCCAGAGCTGGACATGACTGAGTGACTGAGCACACACACAAGGTTACATTGGAGATGAGAATGTGGGAATGGGGATGTTTAAAAGCTTTCTCCAAGAGCAAACTTTTAGTAAAGTATGCATATTTTAAGACTCTCAAGTCAACATAAAAGCCAAAAAACTCAAGCAATATGGTAGTTCAAACATTAGGTGAATGTAAAAAGGAACCCATTTGAGTCAGTTCTAATGAGGTGGATGAACCTAGAGCCTATTATACGCAGTGAAGTAAGTCAGAAAGAAAAATACAAATATCATGTATTAACACATATATATGGAACCTAGAAAGATAGTACTGACGATCCTACTTGCAGGGCAGCAGAGGACACAGACAATTTGGACACAGTGGGGGAAGGAGAGAGTGGGTTAATGTGAGAGAATAGCAGTGAAACATACATATTGCTGTGTGTAAAACAGCCAGGGGGAGTTCAATGTATAACACAGGGAGCCCAAAGCCAGTGCTCTGTGACAACCTGGAGGGGTGGGATGGAGAGGGAGGTGGGAGAGGGGTTCAGGAGGGAGGGGACATATGCATACCTAATGCTGATTTATGTTGCTGCTGCTGCTAAGTCGCTTCAGTCGTGTCCGACTCTGTGCGACCCCAGAGACAGCAGCCCACCAGGCTCCCCTGTCCCTGCAATTCTCCAGGCAAGAACACTGGAGTGGGTTGCCATTTCCTTCTCCAATGCATGAAAGTGAAAAGTGAAAGTGAAGTTGCTCAGTTGTGTCTGACTCCTAGCGACCCCATGGACTGCAGCCTACCAGGCTCCTCCATCCATGGGATTTTCCAGGCAAGAGTACTGGAGTGGGGTGCCATTGCCTTCTCCTTGATTCATGTTGATGTATGGCAAAAACTATCACAATATTGTAAGGTAATTATCCTCTAATTAGAAAAATGGATGAAAAAAACATTAGCTGAATAGACTGCCTTTTTTTTTTTCAGAAAAGGAGAGAGACTTTTCTTTCTTTTAATTGAACAAGTGCCACCATCTAACCTTTAGAGTAGAAACATCTTCTGCAAGCATTTGAGCAAAGGGAGGTGTTGAATGTTAGAAGTGACTCGGTTTCTTGGCAACATTACTGAGACCCTCTTTGGGAAATAAGCTCGGCCACACTGGCCAAAAAAGGGGATACACAATAGAGAAAATATAAGTATTCAGTGAAATGTTAACATTTTTATGATGTGCTATGTATAAGAATTGGATGTCTAAAAGTCACCTCAAACCTACTACATTCAAAACAGTGTTCTATTTCTTCTTCCTAAATCAAAACAGTGATTTTTGTCTTCTCCAAATTTGGTCTTCATCACGTATTAGGAAATAGCACAATTTCTTAGTCAAAACTTAGGAGTTATCCTTGATTTTTCTTATCCTTCCAATTTTTCAATCTAATCTACTAAGTCCACTTAGTTTTACCCCTAAAGTGCCTCTGAAATTCACCCACTTCTCCGCATCTTTAGTACTTTCTCCCTAATGCAAACCATCAGTTCCTTTCTAATCCATCTCCATTTAGTATCGTTGTTGTTGTTCAGCCACTCAAGTCGTGTCTGACTCTTTGCCACCCCGTGGACTGCAGCATGCCAGACCTCCTGGTCCTTCACTATCTCCTGGAGCTTGCTCAAGCTCATGTCCATTGAGTTGGTGATCCCATCCAACCATCCTGTCTTCTGTTGTCCCCTTCTCCTCTTGCCTTCAATCTTTCCCAGCATCAGGGTTTTCTCTAATGAGTTATTTAGTATTAAGAACACATTTTCCAAATCCTAAATTTCATCATGTGATACCCTCATTTGTAAGCCTTCGGTAGTTTATGATTGCTCTTAGAATATGATGTTAATTTATTTCTATGAAGCTGCAATATCTGGCTCCCGCCTTCCCCAAATCTCATTTCATACCTTCCTTTGCTCTTGTACTCTACCCTCGCCAACCCTCAACCCCCAATAGCCTTTGAACCTGTTGTCTTCTCTGTTTTCCTCATAGTTTTCCACATAGCTGACTCTCAAAAGTCAGCTGTTACTTCCTCAAGTCTTTTGTGACTTGAGGACAGCCAATGTAAAGTACTCTATCTTATTACTCTCTCATTTACCATCATATTAATTTCTGTAATAGAAATTATTTTGTATGTTTGCTTACTCGTTTATTGCCTTTCTTGCCCACTAGAATTTAAGCTCCTTGAAGACAACTGCCTGGTCTGTCTTGCTCACCTGTTTCTTTAGTATTTCATTGAATCTTATACATAATAGACATTCCAAAAATACTTTTTTGAAAATAAATGCAAGATTGTTTAAAACAAGGAGAAATCATAGTTTAAGCCTCATTTCTCATGAAAACATATCCATATTTTACTAAAGCCCATGACTGAACACAAAAGATGATTTTTAAATTAAAAGCCACAGAAAAGTAAAAACTCACAAGTGCTTTCTGAGTTCAATTCAGTCTTTCAAGTGGGATCTTACTATATTTGAAGTAGTAGTTGTCATTAACTCAGCTTCGCTTCATTTCTTCATTCTTTATTTACTCATTCAGTTTTCATTTATTCATTCAGTGAGAGCATCCTATATTCATGGGATTGTACTAGAGGAGAATGTAAAAATGTATAACATCCATCTCCTACTCTCACAGTACCTACAGTTTTGTGGGGGAAACGAAGAACATACCGTGAAAGCCTCACTACACTGAGACGTAAGTGGCATAACCTAAAAGCTATCCATACAGAAAAGAGAGAGTTCTTTTGTACTGAACTAATCAGAGACGATAATAGGGATTAGGTAGCACTGTAATCTGTTGTTATTGTTTAGTGGCTAAATTGTGCCTGACTCTTGTGTCCCCATGGAGTGCAGTCGGCTGGGGTCCTCTGTCCATGGGATTTTTTGGGCAAGAATACTGGAGTGGGTGGCCATTTCTTCCTCCAGGAGATCTTCCTGACCCAGGGATCGAACCCTCATCTAGTACATTGGCAGGCCGATTCTTTACTGCTGAGCCACCAGGGAAGCCCAGCACTTCAACTGGACGTTTAAAAATAAAAAGGCTTTCGATAGTTGGAAATGGAAGTGGAGGAAAGAAAGTCATTCCTGGTAAAATAAACTGGTCCCAGCCAGTAACCAGAACCAAGAAAATGAAATGCATGTTTAGGAAATGGTAAGATGTCCCATACATCAAGCTATGTATGGGGTCAGTAGCAAATACAGCTGGCTGAAACCTGGTCAAGCAAGGTCACTAAGCCAAATAATTTGGACTTTATTCAGTAGTTGATAAAGAGCTTTGAAAGTGTTGTTTAGGGAGGGCAGTTCAGTTCAGTTCATTTCAGTCACTCAGTCAGGTCCAACTCTGCGACCCCATGAATCGCAGCACACCAGGCCTCCCTGTCCATCACCAGCTCCTGGAGTTTACCCAAACTCACGTCCATAGAGTCGGTGATGCCATCCAGACATCTCATCCTCTGTCGTCCCCTTCTGCTCTTGCCCCCAATCCCTCCCAGCATCAGGGTCTTTTCCGATGAGTCAACTCTTCACATGAGGTAACCAAAGTATTGGAGTTTCAGCTTTAGCATCAGTCCTTCCCATGAACACCCAGGACTGATCTCCTTTAGGATAGACTGGTTGGACCTCCTTGCAGTCCAAGGGACTCTCAAGAGTCTTCTCCAACACCACAGTTCAAAAGCATCAATTCTTTGGCACTCAGCTTTCTTCACAGTCCAATTCTCACATCCATACATGACCACTGGAAAAACCATAGCCTTGACTAGACAGAGCTTTGTTGGCAAAGTAATGTCTCTGCTTTTTAATATGCTATCTAGGTTGGTCATAACTTTCCTTTCAAGGAGTAAGTGTCTCTTAATTTCATGGCTGCAATCACCATCTGCAGTGATTTTGGAGCCCAGAAAAAGAAAGTCTGACACTGTTTCCACTGATTCCCCATCTATTTCCCATAGGGAGGGAAAGAGCTTAATAAAACAGGGCTTTAGGAGATTAACCTAATTATGTGCAGTTTAGACTGAAAATAGGGGTGGGTGGATTGTAAGGAGTCCAGACTTTTCCCACCAAAGATCATAGAATCTTATCTTTCTTCATGTATCTCCTAGGGATGGATTGAGGAAGCATGGTAGAGTATAAAATTTGGAAGTTTAGGCCTAGTTTCAGAACTCTGGCTCCACAACTTTGGCACTTGTTTCTGAGCTTCTGTTTCCTTAACTGGATAATTTTTATCCTGTCTCACAAGGATTAGGAAGTTCTTGACACATGGTAGCTATCATTAGTTATTGAACACAGCACTGAATTTATTTGTTTAAAATATCTTAGCATTACACTGGAATACTTCTATCTGCTTGATTGGTGGTCTATGGTAAAGCAAGATGGTGAAAGCAGTTTGTTAGGACGGCACCACTAAACCTAGTATGTCATATTTTCTTCTGTATTCTCTGAAAAATCACCGCCATCTACTTGATTACCCTGCTCTTTATTCCAAATAGTAACTGCAGCATCAGCAGAAACTTTTGAAGAGTTGTTTCTCTAAATGGACTGTCTTTTACTCTTGCCAGGATAGACAAAGTGTTAAATAAGTACTCAATACTTATTGTATTTTAATTTAATCAAAGAAGCAGTAATGGAATTTGAGGGTCACTGGCTGGAGCAGCAAGAGCTGTCTAGCACCCTTTCTTCCATTTTGTCCCTCTTTAGGGTTTATTTTAATATCATCCTTGGACCAGGATGCCAGGGTAATGGTTCCAACACATCACTGCATCTATGAAGAAATGTGAGTACCAAGGAGTGATTTATTGATTTAGTGATTTATTTTCCCTGAATCAAAGTTATCACACTACTCAAATGGAAAATTGAAAGGAAAGGGATTTATCTTTTAATTATTTGAAAATCACCTTCTTTCAGTTTCTGTCTTACCATTATAGATGCTAGCATAGAAGTTTCTGAATGATTTTTGCTAAATATTAAATACTTTTACTAAATACTAACCTTTAAATTTAAGCAAGTAAATGCTGAAGGAAATTTTTTTTTTACCCATTTCTGTGTAATGCTGGATGAAAAGTTCATTTTTGGTAAACAGAGATGAAAGTCTTAAAATTTCACGTGGAGATGAAGATGTGTGCTTAGTCCCTCCGTCGTGTCTGACTCTTTGCAACCTCATGGACTGTAGCCTGTCAGGCTCCTCTGTCCATGGGATTTTTCAGGCAAGAATACCGGAGTGGGTTGCCATTTCCATCTCCCTGGGATCTTCCCAATCCAGGGATTGAACCCACATCTCCTGAATTGGCAGGCGGATTTTTTACCACTGAGCCGCCAGGGAAGCCCATGCCAGGGCCTATTTGGTATTTACTAAAATAACAATGACAATACCAGGATACCACGAAAAATACTTTATTCTACCACTTATTTCAATATGAAAAATTAAAAAGTTAAGGAGGGAATGGAACAAACAAATACCATAGTATTAAGTTCATGGAAAGTTATCAATGGCCTTCAAACACATGTAGGTTGTATGTCTATTTTATGCCCTATAAGAATGATTGTGGCTAGAGAGCACATACGTGTGATTGAAGTTAAAAGAAAACAGCACCAAAAAAATTCTCATTTTAAATGTTGTGACTTAAAAGCAGCCACGGTTAAAAACAACAACAACAACAACAACAACAACCCAAACTCTAGTGCTTCAACTTCCCCAAATTCTGGTTTTGGATAACTGAGTTCTCAGAAAGTAGACACAGGTGGTGATATTACTATAAGTGTGCTCTGTCAGGTTCGATTGAAACTGGAGCAGTAGATGTAATTTAAGCATCACATTGTATGGATTTCCCCAACAATTAGCCAACCCTCTGGATCAGATATTTAAGTTCACAGAGCAAGACCAACCCCCAACTCCAAACTTCCACCAATTTTGAGGAAATCTGAAACAGAGGTGATGTGTAAGAAGCTGTATGGAGTTCTGGTATTCACATTGCTTCTTTAGACAATAGGGGTGATAACATTATGAGTGAGTAATAGGGTTATTATGAAGATTAGGTGAGTTCACTTAAGTAATTAGAACAGTCCCTGGAACATGGTAATGACTACGTAGGTCTTGGCTATTAACAGTATTAGTGTTATTAGTGGGGCTATCAATATTTTCATGGCCAGGTAATAGAAACTGTCAATAGAGAGCATATTTCATATAAATTTTCATAAGCAGAAGGCAATTCTGGAACTGTGATGATGTAAGTGTGTAATGACTATCAACTGGGTTTAGAAAGATGGGGCCAAATTCAGGCCCCACACCACCTTTTTCTAGCTGTATTTGTTAAAGTTTGTGTTTAATGTCAAAACAGATCATCTTGACTTAAAGTTAGCCTCGATGACCACATCATTAAAAAAAAAATACACTATGATCAATCAACTTGAAACCTCAGGCATTAATTATGCAAAAAGGAAAATATGCCAAAATATTAGCAGTCATCTCTGAAGGAGGGTATTTCTCATGCCATTCCATCTAATTTGTCTCTGTTGTACAACTTTTTAAAAGAATAAGGGTTATTACTAAGCAACAGATTTTCATTTTTGAAAAGCAAACAGCTATAAGCAAAAGTACAGCAAGATGCCCAGTAAAATGTTATTTGAAAACTTTGTACTGTATTTTTATTTGCCCAGGTGCAAGAAAAGCAGCAGTCTTGTAAGATCTTCTCACTCCATGACACTAATTTGAATGAAGCCCAGGTGGGCAGTGAGCAAGCCCCGTCAGCACTGGACAGCATCCAATAACTGTGAAAGGGTTCAGACATTCACTGGCGTCACAGTAGCCACTATTTCATAGGTTGTAAAGAAATTAAGCTTACTGTCTATCAGAAGGGTTTCTTGTGAATTTGTATTACAATAATCTGTCATTATATATTACTTGTATGGAAAATAGCTATAGGCAGGAAAACGAAATTAGTTATATATTTTAATTCAAACTTAAGTTAAAAAATTAGTCATTGATCTACAATGGCTCAAAATTTAAAAACTTGCTAGGGCTATAGTGAAAAAGTCTTTTTCCCAGGCCTACCCCACAATCACCTAGTTCTCTTTCCTGGAGGTAAATACTGTTTTTAGTTGCTTTTATATCCGGTCCTTCCAGAGATGTTTTAGGTATATGCAAACAAATACATAGATATGATCCACAAGTTATAGATTAGGAAAAGTGATGTTTTAAGGAATTTGTGGAGCCTGAATCTGCCTTAATAGAAATGTATTCCAGTTGAGTAAGCCTCTCTTTTTTTAATGCTCTACAAAAATGGATGTGATTGATCATTCAATAAATAATTATTGAGTTCCTACTATGTGTAAGACTCTGTGTCAAATGCTGTTTGTCCTGTCAAGCTGCCTTTAAAATTTTAATACGTATTCATCTTGTCATTCAGATCTGTGTGCGCAAACATCACGAAGCAGGAGAGGCCACTTGCAAATGGTTCTCCCTATCCTCTGTGTTTTGTTTCTTTTGGAGCGAGGGTGAGTCTATAACTTCTGACCAATATCTCTTGAGAATGAAGGAGAGTGCTATTGCCATGACATAGGAATAACAGGGGTAAACTGGAAGTATAAACTGGGATGGTTGGTCACCCTATTTATACCATGTACTGCTTCACAGGATTTTGCATTCCAAGGAAATGGAGATTATCTTGTTAATTTATTTGTTCACTTGTAAGCTCCACGAAACTGGAACTTTGCTTGTTTCAGGGACCCGTCACCTCAAAGAGTCCTTGACACATAGTAGGTTCATAATAAATATTTGTGTGCTGAACAGATGACCCAGTCAAGCTTCATGTTCTGTGTGGAAGTGAACCCCTTCTGGTCAGCAAGGGGAAATTGAAAAGTCATAAAGGGCAGATTTGCTCAGAATGTTTCCTCCCTCAGGATAAGGAGCTTTTAACACTCAAATTACAATCTTGCTGTGTTTCCTGTAAAGAGATCAGTCTGGCAGATGTGTACTGGAAGTATCAGCTGTTTGGTTATTTGCAAAAGGATGAGTGTATTGTAGTCTCCAGGATAGGCCTGGTCTGGGGAGAGAATGGTCGTGGACCAGTTTGACCCAGTGGTTGGGATAGGCCTGGTCTGGGGAGAGAATGGTTGTGGACCAGTTTGACCCAGTGGTTGGTTAATCTGTAGAAAACCTGTCTTCATGCAGTGGAACAGCTATGTCCATGTGACTCAGTCCACAGGAGAAAAGGAAGAGCAACTTTAGAGCAAGCAGCTGCCATCTGGGCTTATTCATCCTCCAGGAGGTGAGAGGCCAGCAGGATACAGAGGAACAAGTACTTGTCTGTGTCTGGGATGTGGCTGGTGGGACACACACACACACACACACACACACACACACACTGATTAGCAGAGTTCAAGGGCCCTGGGAGTTGGTTTTGGTAGAAGTCTGATGTAATTCTCTACTATCTTACCTAAAACCAGACTAATCTTTTTAATCATAGAGGGCGTAGGTTTCAGTGGCTTAGTAGCTCAATTTAATTTTCCCTTTTCCTTTTCAAACAGAGAGGCCTGTGTCCTGTTGTTAGGCTGATGTATACAGGAGAATTCCTGTAGGGAAAAGAGGCTGAAACTCTGGCTTAAGGTTATTAAAAAGAGCATTCATAATAAGTGTATCAATGCTATTTCTGAAATATTTGCATGTTTCTCTATCACAAACATATTCAAATTTTATTAAAAGAAAATATTCTAGTATCCTGTTGAAATATTGGTTTTTTTGAGTGATTATCTCAAGCTCCTTGATTTTATTACTGAGGGAACTGAGATCTAGAAAGGCTGAGTAACTTGTCTTCCTCGATGTGAACAGAGATAGCCTTCTGTTTTTAGATGTTAGAACCTTTCTCAATATTTGATGTTAGGTACATGTTTTAAAAATGACAATTGGATATGGTTGAGAGTTTAGCAGTTTAAGCTGTGAAGCAACTTATGACACGTTTAACCAAATAAAATTATTTTCCCTAGCTCATGCCACGCTGACAGCTTACAAAAAGTGTTCGCCTTTCTTTACTCCTCATAAAAAGGGACTACAGTTATTTTTAAACTTGGAATCTGAAGGAGGAAATATAGATTGTAAATTAAGGTTGGCTGAATTTATTCAGGAATTTGCCAGCCTGAATATGTAATTTCTAGAGTGTGAGTGAAACAAAAATGAAGTTTCTAAGTGATCTCTTTGTCTATATCTTCATCCCTGACTAGTCCCAGGATGGAAAGACAAGTGATTTTCTCTCTCCTCACTCTTATATCCTGAAATGGTTAACGAAACCGATTCCAGGCTGGCTACTTCAATGATCATTCAATAGCAATATTAATGAAATAACTATAAGTCAAAATACTAGCACAAAGAAAAATACCTATTCTATATGGCAAGATTTTTGTCAGACATTTACTAATGAGCCATATATTTACAAAGAAGCTGATAATGAGAAACATTACTGATCATTCTTTGAAGTTTGTAATCTATACTGTCTCCTTTTGTTTAGGGCCCCAAATAAGATGTGTTTGAATGTTGCAATTCTGTGTAACTCAGGGATAAGCATTCATTGATACCTTTTTATCCTTTTTTTCTTTTGTAAAATAGTATAATAAAAACCCTGAAATAATAGTTATATTTATGGGCTCTGCTATTTGTTGAACAAAATCCTTTATAGATAATATTCAGTAACGAGCCATCACTCTCTTTGATTTTACAATGAGGAAACTTAAATACAGAAGTCTTTCAGTAAAAAAAAAAAACACAACAACACTGAGGTCTTCATAAAGAGGTGTGACTACACAAAGTTACACAAAGACTGAGAAAACTTTTAGTGGCAATAATTCTACCTGCAGGTCAGATTTGTAGCCTAATTCTTTGAATAATCATCTTGGGGTCCATTAGTTGTATTATTATTCTACATATAACCTTCTTGCCTTAGAATCAAAGAGAACCATGCTTCTTCAAGACCAGGAATGTTTGAACCACCTGTTCAAAAACTTTCATCCTCATTCTTGCTGGGGACATCATGCAGACACGAGGTTTCATCACCTGCTGCCACTAGATGGTGCCTGTCATTGACACAAAGGTTCTTCCTCCCATCTTTGTTTCCTTTAGGTGCCTATAAGGACCTTGGATGATATCAAAAAAACTTGATTGATAAGCTAAAATAGTGGGTTAGTATCCTAGAAGGTCATTTAGCACAGAGAGTTATTTATTAAACAAATAAATCATTATCAGTAAAGATTACTTATATTGTTTTTCTAATTCCATTCATTTTTTCTGTTCATTTTTCTTGTCACCAAGCTGTGTGAACACCAATATGAAATGAACAAATAAAGCTTTCTTTGGGCTCATGAGAATCAAGGGACATAGCGTGTTTTAGGATTGGTGAAAAAAGGTCTTAGAATTCATTGTCCTAGCTCTGAATTGGAGAAGGAAATGACAACCCACTCCAGTACTCTTGATTAGAAAATTCCATGGATGGAGGAGCCTAGTGGGCTAAAGTGCATGTGGTCGCAAAGAGTCGGACAACTGAGTAACTTCACTTTCACTTTTTTCAGCTCTGAATAGCAATAGCAAAGGTGACCACACGCAGAGATAACGAAAAAAGTTAATCAATGACCTTTCAAAAGAAAAACACATGCATCTCAATTACTGGACAATAGTCAATAGGAAAGGAAATGGAACCTGCGCTTTTAATTGTGGGATAGCAAACATCAAGTAATGAGAATGATAACAGGTTGCTGGCTTTTTGCCAAAGACAACTCTTTTTTTTCTCATTAATATAAGGGACACACAACCCCTCATCTCATAGTGCTCTAATTCTCTCTCTGCCTCCCACCCCACTCTCCAACTTTATACTCCTTTCAGGGTAAAATTTTGTCCATCTTGATAGAAAAATGACTTTAAGGGTTACTTTTTTGGTTTGTGTAAAGGCCAGTTTGATGTATTTTGCAGCAGAATATCGGAAAACATCATAAGTTTCTTGGACTTTTCCTTTCCCAAACAGTCACTAACACTGACCATTCATGGCTGGTTCACGATGATAATGAGAAATTGCCAGCTATGTTGAAATACATAATCCACAGTGTGAAAAAACTGCTGAACAGCAATGGCAAATTCTTAATACAAAAGTGGCTTCTCTTTTCCTGTGAGCTTACTTTGGGGTTGCTGATTCTTGCTAACTGTGTGCTCAGGGACTGAAAGTTAATTTTAACATTAGCGTAAAAACAAAGTATAGTTATGTAGGCAAAATCTTTACATTAAAAAAAAAAAAACCTTGAATTTCCCATTTTATTGCAGTGGGTCATGTAAAATGTGTGAGCATTGAGGTAACAACAGCCAGACACACGACATTAATACTTTTCAGTTTTAGACATTAGATAGTTTCTGGTCATCTCAGAGTCTCCTGAGCACTAACCAAGGATTTTAAACACACTAGGTTATTTTTTTTTAATGTGCAAGTATATACCTGTTTTGCCAGCATTGGTGAGGTACAATAAATAATATGTCTATTCCAGTTTTAAATACTAGAAAGAAGACTTTGGTCTCCAACTTATTTTCCTCCAGATTTTTTTTTCCCCATTAGGGGTCTTATTTAATTATAGGTTAGTATTGAAGAAAGGGCTTCCCTTGTGGCTCAGCTGGTAAAGAATCCGCCCGCAATGCGGGACACCTGGGTTCGATTCCTGGGTTGGGAAGAGCCCCTGGAGAAGAGATGGCTACCCACTCCAGTATTCCGGCCTGGAGAATTCCACGGACTGTATAGTCCATGGGGTCGCAAAGAGTCAGACTTTACTTGCTATTGAAGAAAGAATTTGGAAACCAATCTTTGGCGGAGGTAGTCAGCATGTGACATTATTTCTCTAGGGTTTTATGTGTTCCGGTGATTAACCTCAGAGATGCAGTTTGGTCAGTGACTTCCACATATATATTAAATATATAATGTGTATTAATAGGAAATGCCCATGGGCTTACATCATATACTGTGTGGCTCAAATCCATTAAGTGGCTCCTCTCTAGCAGTATTCGGAACATTAGACGGTGTCAGTGCCGACAGTCTGTTCATATATTTATGGTCTACTTAACTGATCAAAATGGGGCTGGGTTATTGATATATTATTAGTAGTAGTATTTGCTTGGCAAAGAGGACTTAAACCTCTATTAGCCTTAGAAACAGAGTAAATACAATAATCCATTTATATCCTCAAGAAACTCCCTTGGATGACTAAAGATGTTTCCCAAACTGGTTGAGGAAGACAGAAGTCATTAGTGACAAGCGAAGGACAAGGCTGACAGCAGCGCTCTCCCCAGACACCCTGTGCTAGAGGTGAACGACAACTTCACACAGTGAGCTGGCAGCGCGCTCTCTACCTGTTTCCCTCCACTTTTATAAAAGTAGCTTCAAGAGTGATCTGTCCCAGTCACTTCAGTTCTGCAAGAGAGAGCAAGCTCTCCCCGGCGAGGAACTCTTGTAAACAGGACAAAAAGCTGGGACTTAACAGCCGG
>SJYQ01104659.1:1023474-1062899 GCA_006410935.1 Redunca redunca | reverse complement strand
CCCCCACCCCGACCCTCCACCAAGTCCCTCCTGTGTCAGGGGAGGCTGGGAGCCGGCCGGCAGTTTCACTGTTTCAGCAGATGGAAGAACCTGTTAACCTGCCTTAGAAGCTAATAAAATAAAAAAAAATCCCAGTGAGATCATGTCTGTTAAAGCCCTTTGAGCCCTTGAGCTCAGAGGCTGTATTAACGCAGGCTGCTTTTATTGCTTACTCAGCAAAAATGTCCCCAGGCTGCAAAGCCCATTCCCTCCTTCCAGCCCCTTTGCTTCCTTATGCGTTTTCTTTGATGCTTCCTTTGCATCTTGAAGACCTGCCAATTTCCTGGTTCACCCGCTGTACTGGAAGCATATTGTGGGTGCTAATTTTGTGCTGAACCTTTTTTTATTCATTGACTACTTTGACCCTTACAGCCATTCTACGAAGGTCTGTGTATTCCCATTTTTCAGGTGAGGCAAACGAGGTTTAAATTGGGGAGGTCAGCAAGGTCCCACAGCCTAGAAAGACAGACAGGGTCCCCTTCCAGGTTGTGTATTTTCCGGCTCCTGCCTTGCCAAAGCCATGCCTGTGCTGCTTTCCCTAACTGGAGGAGAGAAGGACCCTCCTGGAATTGGGCCCTGAAATGATGCTCACAGTATGTGTCATTTTTGCTGCTCAGGGTGGGCTGGACCATGTCTGTCCTTTTTGTTCTAGAGAATCTTGGCCCTGATTTGTTAAGAGGTCACCCCACTGCACGCCCCTCCCCATGCACCCTGGCGCAGGAACGCCTTTGCTTGACTCTCTGCATGAGATGGACAGACAGGTGGACCTTGAGGTTGGAGACACCAGACTGTAACTTGTCCTGGGAACCTGATCTGGGCTCACCACTGCTGTCTCCAAGGGCAAAAACCAGGCTGATTGTAATAAATACCTTTATCAGAGGTTGGCTGTGGAGATGAGAGGAGGAATAGTTAACAATAACTAACATTGGTCGAGTGTTCAGTATAAGACAACCAGTCTTCTAGACGCTGTCCTCGTGTTTGGTTTGCTAGGAACAGCCCTGTTCACACCCTTCCCATCTTACCATAGGTTTAGCAGGTCATTTGCTCCCATTTTACAGATAAGGAAACTGAGCCCAGAGCTCAGAGCTGCAAAATTGGGGCTGAAATGCAGATTGCCTGACTTCAGGGTTGAAACGTTCCCCGAGTGTCACATAGTGAGACCCTTTCTGTGTGGATTTCCTAGACAGCTGGAACTCTCTCTCCCCCTACCTTCCTCTCTGTTTTTGGACTAGCCCAGATAGGGGGTCAGAAGCCTTCTGGCACACTCTTTCTCCTTCCTGGTGGAATTTTATCTATAGAAGATGCATAGATAAAGACAAAACTTGGCTAAGGGAGCTGGCTTCCGGGCTTTGGAGAAAACACCCACCAAATTTCAAATAGTAATGATCTTGAATAACTCTTAGTTACTGGCAAAGAGACCACAAACTTGTGCAAATATGGAAGCAGAATCATGGGCTTTTGTCCTTACTTTGGCAAGGACCCAAGACAAGGCTTGCCAGGGAGGTCAAGCTGACCCTTTGTCACTCTTAGCCTTCCTTTTGGCCTCAGAATATTCTTCAGGAATCATTATTAGAGGCAAGAGAGGCCTGGCAGTGCCTGTAGAGATGTTTTTTCAATGAGCTTGTATCTAGTTGTGGTGGTGTGTTCATTGTGGTTCAGACTCAGTGTGCAGCCACTTGTACGCATGTTGTGTCCTCAGGCCCCGCAGAGCCCTCCCCAGGGGGCAGTGTGACATGTATGTCCTGGACCAGAGTACCTCCTGAAGCATAACCGCTCAGATGGAGTTCTCAGAGTTCGCCATCTCTCATTCATGTTGTGCAGGGTGGACGGTATGTTTTAATTTGTGATGGTTTGAGATTTGAGAAGAGCACCACAGCGCATGTATCATACTATGTTCTATGGGCTGAACTGTGTCCCACCCCCATTATCTGTTGAAGCCCTATACCCCAATAACCCAGAATGTGACTGTATTTGAAGTTAGGGAACTTAAAGAAGTAATTAGGGGCTAAGATGGTTAGATAGTATCCCTGACTCAATAGGAGATAGTGGAGGACAGGGGAGTCTGGTGTGCTGCAGTCCATGGGGTCGGGTGGAAAAGAGTTAGACGTGACTTAGTGACCGAACAGCAACAGCAAAGTTAAAATTAGGCCATTAGGGTGGGCCCTGATCCAATCTGTCTGTGTCTTTATGAGAAAATTTGGACACGCAAAAAGACACCAGGGCCGTGCACACAGAGGAAAGACCGGGGAGGACGCAGTGAGGAGGTGGCCGTCTAAAAGCTGAGGAGAGAGACCTTGGGAGAAACCAGCCCTGCCTACACCTTGATCTTGGACTTCCGACCTCCGCGACTATGAAGAAGTTAATTTCTATTGTGAAAACCCCCCAGTCTATGGTATCTGATATACTGTGTATCTGGGGCCATGCCATCAACCAAGCTAAGTGTGGTATAGTTAAACATATTTATTTTCATATTAAGTGAAAAAAATAAAATCTGTAAGTTGCTTCATGTTGGTTCAGTGTTCAAAACTTAAACAATCGAATGTGGATCTTGAAAGCGTCTTAGATCTGGGAATTGTGCATGAGGCTGTATTAGTCATAATTACTGTTTTGCAGATGAAGGTCCAAGCTTGCAGAGGCTTAATAACTTGCCCAAGGCATCACCTTAGTTAATGTGAGAGCTGGATTTGAACCTAGGTAGTTGGGCTCCAGAGCTGTAAGTTTACACACAACACTCGACCACCTCTTGACAGAGATTGCCTGGGACAGTGGCTTAGAGGAGCTTCCGATGTAGACAAGTGAGTCAGCAATTGCGGTATAGTTAAAATGGAATATGAGAAGGGTGTCCGGGACTCCTGTTGAAGTGGGGAGAGCCCCGGCTTTGGCTCCAGCACTGAGCTGCTCCAGACTGAGCCCTAGGACTTGTGCCCCAGGGAGGACCGTGCTGAGCCAGGCTGGTGGGACTGGGATGGGAGCCTGCCCGCAAATGAGCCACCGCTCCCCTGTCTAGCGCCATCAAAGGCTGTTTCTTGGCTGGTGTGGCCGGAGCAGCAGCCCACTGTGTTTGCTCTGGACAGAGCCTGCTCTGTCTTTCCAGACTGTGTGGGGACAGGCAGGGAGCTATGGCAGGGGAAAGCCCAGCCACGTCTTTGCCATCTTCTCTGCGAGAGGGAAGACACGGCCCTTCAGTTTAGATGTGTTTTCATTAGGTCCTATGTGTCTCTGCAAAAGAATGAAGACAGAGTCTGCTTTGAACCTAAGCTAGAACCCACCTCTTTCTGTAAAGGCTCCTCCTTGTGTATCTGGTTGGTTTTTTAAAAGAATAGTCATTTGAATTCTAATCCAAAAAGATATTTGCTTTCCAGTGTTCATGGCAGCACTATTTATAACAGCCAAGACATGGAAACAGTCCAAACGCCCATGATGATTGCTTTAAGAAGATGTGGTATATATATGCAATGAAATACTACTCAGCTATAAAAAGGAATAAAATATTGCCATTTGCAGCTTTAAGGATGGACCTAGAAATTATCATACTAAGTAAGACTGACAGAGAAAGATAAATATTATATGATATCACTTATATATGGAATCTAAAAAAGTAATACAAGTGAATTTATTTATGAGAGAAACAGACCCACAGAAAAGGAAAACAAACTTGTGGTTACCAAAGAGGAAAAGGTTCAGGAAAAGGGAAAGATCTGGAGTTTAGAATTACCTATTCCATACTATTGTATATATAAAATAGGTCAGCAACAGAATTTACTGTAGAGCACAAGGAACTATATTCAACATCTTGTAATAATCTAGAATGGAAAAGACTCTGAAATATATATACATATATACGTATATAACTGAATCACTTTGCTGGGCCTTGTAACTAACAAAACAACTTGTAAATCAACTATACTTCAATGAAAAACTAGTTTTGACTTTCTTAAAAGAAAAGAGCTTTCATTTCATAGACTTCACTTTTATGATGGGCACTGTTGTTATCATCATCACCGTCATTATTATTATTTTTTCCTTTCTGTAGAAATTAGCCAGGAATGCCGGCCTGGTTGCTTGTGACTTTTTTTTTTCTGGTCACAGATTGAGGTTTGTGGGATCTTAGTTCCCTGACTAGGGACTGAACCCAGGCCCTGGCAGGGAAAGCGCATGTAGACCGCCAGGCAATTCTCTTGCATGGTGGGTTTTTTGTTTTTTTTTTTAGTTTATTTATTTATTTTAATTGAAGGATAACTAATTTACGTATTGTGATTGTTTCGACATATATCAGAATGAGTCAGCCATAGGTATACGTATGTCTCCTCTATCCTGAACCAACCCCTGCTCCCCACCTCCCTCCCCACCAATGCTTTTCAAAGAGCATTTGCAGCCTTTCCCCTCCTGACCTGTCACGGGAGAGCATGCCTCAAGCTCAGTTCCCATCCCCAGTCTTCTGGGTGCTTTGGGCCCGGTGTCCAGCCTCCCTGAGCTACATCTATAAGTCAGGGATAACCATGTGCTGTCGCATTTATACAGCGGGGGTAACGGTGCCTACAGTGCCTGCCTGGCAATCCACATTCTCTTCCAGGCCTCCTTCCTCTCTTCTGCTCTGCCCAGTGTCTCAGCGGCTTCTCTCCAGAACCCAGCACAGCTCCCCTTCCAGAGTCTGGACAAGGATGCCCCGAGGAGAGCAAACCCCGATGCTCTTTGTCTTCCACATTTTACCAGCTGTTCCTCTAAGCATTTGTGTAGCTCATCTACCACGGCCACAGGGCGGCCACCTTCCTGCATGCCAGCCCTGTCCAGAAATGGGCCAGTTTTCACAGTAGCCCTCGGAGAAAGGTGCTATTTAGCATCCCCATTTTATAGCTAAAGGAGACAGAGGCCCAGAGAGGCTGATGTTCAAGGCCACACAGCATTTACACAGCAGCAGGAGGAATCAGCCCCAGGCGGCCTGGCTTCATTGCTGGTGCTGCAGCCTGCAGTTGGGCCAGAGCTCGTCTTGTTCCAAGGGCGGCGGCATGCGTTGTGCAGCTGATCTGCTATGATGACTAGCATGGTTCACAGGCAGGCAGTGTTTCCAGCAGGATGGGGACAGAAGGTACGGGGTGAGGTTCCTAGGTTCCCTGCGGCTCGTTGTCCCGTCAGGTAAGCCTGGGAGGTGGGAGCGACGGTGTGATCGTGGGTTCAGCCTGTTCTCACATCTTGGCTGTGGTTTCCAGTTCCCTGACACCAAAAGCCCAACTGAGTGATCAAAGCAGACTGCACCTAAAAGAGAGGGTGCGGGAATAAAAGGGGTTGACTCGGGTTAAGGAAGGTGGGGGTGATGGGCAAGGAATCAAACAGAAACGGACAGAGTGGTTGGTTGGCCAAGTGATCTAAGCATGGGTGAGGTTGTAATTCACTCATTTAAGTAAATATAGCTACTTAACACCTTCGGTACCCACCTTAGAAAGCTTTATGCTTTCTGTTTTATTTGATCCTCCCCTCGGGGAAGACAGAGTAGGTTTATAGATCTGCTTTCCAGATGAGGAAACTGAGGTCCAGAAGGGGAAAATAATATCCCAGAGGCTTTAGGGGGAAAGGCAGGATTTGAACCAAGGATTTAGGATCCAAGTTCAAAGTTGAAGTGTCTTGACCTCTGAGATCTAGACTTAGGAGCTGTGTGCCTTCTATCGCTCAGCGACTCTCAAACTATGACTGCCCGCGTCCTCACTGAATAACAGCGGTAAGCATCATAATTATGTAGCCACTGGCATGGATACCATATGTGCCAGGCCCATTGCTGAGCACCTTACATGTATTGACTCATGGGGCCCTCATAACTTTCTATGAAGCTGGCCCTGTTGAAATGGGGACACTGAGGCTCAGAAAGTTGTCCCTGGTCACACAGCTTGTCATCGGCTGTACCAAGAATGGAGCCCAGCCACTGGCTTGGGTCCTCATGCTCTTGCCACTGCCCTGCAGTGGCTCTGAAGGCCGCGTATTGAGTGGAGTGGGGCGGGGGCACCTCTGAGTCTGTGCAAAAGGAAGGGCAGGAAGGGGTGGGGGTGTCTGCTGAGCGCTCAGCCACTGAGTGCATTTGACACCATTCCTCAGGTGGCTTCCTGTCTATGTTTTCATCTTATTCATGCTTTTACTGAGCATGTATTAAGCGACGGGTGGCGCAGTGGTAAAAATAATCCACCTGCCAGTGGAGGAGATGCTGGAGATGCGGATTCGATCCCTGGAGTAGGAAATGGCCACCCACTCCAGTATTCTTGCCTAGAAAATCCCATGGACAGAGGAGCCTGGCAGGCTACCGTCCATGCGGGTGCAGAGTCAGACAGGACTGAACACACACATACACATTAAGCGACTGCGGTCTTCCAAGTATTGCTAGATTCTGAAGCTGCAGAAGGTGTAAGACTCAGTTTCTGTACTCAAAGGAGCTCTTCCTCCTTAAGCAGAGGAGGCAGGAAGCCGACAAGGGTTCTATGCCAGGTGCTGCTTCAGGACGTTACAGACATTCTCTCATGTATTGCTCAGCATCTGAGAACAAGTCAGGTGGGAAGTGGCAGGAGGGGTTTAGGACCAGGGTCAGTGGGCCCCTCAGGAGCCTGAGTTTCTGCTTCTCTACCAGCCCTTCCTTGCCTCTCCAAGACGAGGATACAGAAGCCCCAGCAGAATTCTTACTACGTTGAACTCAGGTTCTAGGTGTTGGCATTCATGTAATTGTCCCTAAAGGGAAGCTTTCTCTGGTGTGTCCGTACTTGCCCTGGTCTTTTCCACATGCAGCAGATGACCCTTGTTTGGACATTTCTGCACACAGGGATGCTGTCATCTGAAGCAACCCAGGATAGCAGAATTCCTGGAAAAATCCCTGATTTCTTTCTGCCAAACAGTTCTCCTCTTCTGCTGGGAGGAATTGACAGAAGCAATCATGATGTCAGTTCCACCTGTCCAGCTTGGCCCCCTGAAATGATGATTGTTATTGCAGTTGCCAAGTGGGAGGGCCCTTGGTTGCGTCCCTTTCCTTATCCAAAGGAGAAAACAGGCGATCACGAGCCCCCGAGAGATCCAGGTCACACAGCTGGAGAGGCAGCCTGCAGCAGGAACCAGGATCAGGCCTCGGTTCGGCTCCCTACCATTTGCCTCCCTGGTCTCTCGCCTCCTGGAGGTCTGTAGATAAGAGACACCCTTCCTGGAAGGACAACAGTTTGGGGACTTGGCAGATAAGGCGGAGTGGGTGTGCCCAGCAGGCCCAGAATAAAAGGATTACCGAGAGAAGTTAGGAATGGACCTTCCTTGAGGTCGGTCCTCCAGATAAGGATACTTTTGAAGTTCGGTTGGCAGGAGGTAGGATCTGTGTGGCAGAGCCTGTCGCCCGTGAGCCTTGTGGATGGATGCACCCCGATAGGGAAATCAGCAAGCTCACGATAGGCAGAGGGAACTCTTATCAAGGGAGGCGTCTGCAGAGTTTGCTTTGAGGTACTTCCTTCCTGCCCACCGGCTTCTGGAATCTGTCTCCACTTTGGAATCTGTCTCCACTTTGCCAAATGCAAAAACTGAGGCATAGATAATCTTTTTCTGTTTTATTGGTTTTTTTTGGTTTGTTTTTTTAAATCCTGATGGAGATGTCGTTGTTTCAAATCCTGGGACTCCTCAGAATGCTCAATGCTTCTCATTAGGCAACAGTTTAATTGAGCGTATACTACAGGCCCTGGGGTGTGCTGCCTTCTCAGAATATGGAAATATATTGGACCCTCTCTTTTCCTCTAGGGAACTTTGGTTCTCCTGGCAGGGGAGTTTTATTTATTTATTTAAACTGTTTAATTTATATTGGCGTATCGCCAATTAACAGCATTGTGGTGGTTTCAGGCAAACAGCGAAGGTGCTTAGCCATACATATACGTGTATCCATTCTCATCTAAACCTGGCAGGGTGGCTTTAGTTAAGAAATCAGATAATCACAGCAGAAGGTTCGAGGGCAATGCTGGGGATATTGGTTGCCCTAAGCACAGAGTGTCTCACAGTGTGAACTCGGAGTGGTCAGGAAAGGAAGAAGGGAGCCCAGAGGGGAGACGGGCAGGAGTTCTTCAGGTTAGAGGGGAGAGAAGAGGGATTTGGCAAGCAGAGACCCGATCCTGGAAAGGAAAGTTCATTTTGCTTTTGTGCCGAGGGCAGTGGAGAGGAGAGGCTACCTGAGGTTTAAGAGGATGAAGCTGCATTTCAGAAAGCTCATTACCCTGACTGATCAGTAAGACGGGATCAGAGCAGGGGATGAAACTAGCAGTGAGTGCTGATGGAGGCATGCCCTGTTGAGACAGGAGTAGACGGGAAAGGCCCCAGAGAGACAAAATCCCCTAAAGGTGGTGTGTGATGACCTTGGGGGTTTACGGGAGACAGAATTAAGTGTGTTGCCACCTGTCTGGCTTAAGCACCTGCACAAATTTGATGCCACATACCGCGTTGGGACATGCTGGTGTGTTTGTGTTGGAGAGAGGGTGTTAGATGAGTTGGTGGATTTGGGAGGCCTCCTAATGCAGTGATGGGTGAGTTGCTGAGGGCTGGTGAGACCCCTGCCCAGGGCCCAGGGCACCAGCCAAGGCTAGGTTCTTCCCAGCAATTGCATTGAAAGCTCCTGAGACAAGACCTGCCACCTTGTCAGTGCCACCTTGGGGGAGCCTTGGGCCCCTCCCCCAGCATACATTTCTCTTCCCCCAACCATTGAATAGCATGAAGGAGTGTTTTGCAAAACAGAGAAGCAAAACCCCTTCCCTTTGCCTGTCATGTTTCTCTTTATCTTTCTTGTCTAGTCTTTGTAGGAGGGAGCGATGGGGCTCCAGGGTCTGCCTGCCTGGGCCTGACTCCTGGCTTTGGTGGTGACTAACAGTATAACCTCACGTTCTAGTCTGTGAAATGGGTATGATCATAGCAGCTCTGTGTCTTACAGTTTGGTTGTATGGCCAGGGGACCCTGAGCGTAGCGCCTGCCATGCCTTTAGGAGTTTGTCCCTCCCCACATACTCCGCAACACATTGCTTTCCAGCTTGATGGATTTTTAACACTTACTTTCCTTCTTCATCCTTAACCCAGTGCTTTGAGATAGGTGTCTTTAACTCATTGATTTTTAATTTTTTTTTAAACTTCCGCTGCATCACTGCAACTCATCCGGCTCTGCTCTGACCTTTCTTTGTCACTATGAGGGCTGAAGATCAAAGCCTCTCTTAGGGGCCTGGGCTTGTGCATGCGTGCTCACTCTCTTCAGTCCTGTCTGACTCTTGGTAACCCCATGGGCAGTAGCCTGCCAAGCTCCTCTAGCCAATGTACCTCCCAGGCAAGAATACTGGAGCTGGTTGCCATTTCCTTCTCCAAGGGATCTTCCCGACTCAGGGATCAAAACTGTGTTTCCTGCATCCTAGGCGGATTCTTCACCACCGAGCCACCAGGGAAGCCCAGGGGCTCAGACCTGCGTCTCCTCTGTTTCAGCTGGATTCTTTCCCCCGTGTTCTGGGAGTTCTTCTCTGTTTTAGTGTCCCACTTCTGCAGAGGAATGGGCTGAGGCTTACAGCTGGGTGACTGGCATCAGATCCCCACTGGGGGAGTCAGGGGACAGTGTGGACCTTCACCCTGTGGGATCTATGTCTGACCCAGGTCCCTGCTCCTTTCTGTTGCTTTCAAAATCGGGATCTCACCTGGCCCGGAAGTGCCATCTTCTTCATGGAGATGTCTTTCAAGTTCTGAGATCCGACACCACCTCCAGGTAGCCTTCTCCTCCCCCTGCCCCAGGCTGTCCCTTCTCTGTTGTCCTGGGGTCCGGGACTCCCCTCCATCATTCGCTGTCCCTTTGGTAACTGTCTGCTCTTTCCTTCAGCTCTGCATTCTGTGCCAGCAGCTGGGCATCTGCAGTCTTCAGGCCCCTCGGGTCTCTGTTGGTCTCGGGTCCTAGTGAGACATGGTGCCTGCGTGGTGAATGAGTGAAAGCAGTGATTTTCATTAGTTGTTATTGGACAGCATTCAGTCCTCCTCTCACCCTTTCCTGCCTTCTCGGAGGAAAGCGTGGCACAGCAGTTCCCAGAAGTACGAACCCAGAGGGAATTAGCGCCCTTAGTTTTTATTTTTATTTTCCCACTCAGAAATCTGTCCCCGTTTTTGAGCAGCATTTACAATATTAAGACCAGTTTTTCATACCCTTTCCCCGCTCAGCCCAGTTCTGGGTTCATTTAACGAATGCTAGTTCAACAGATACATTCCACGCACCTACTATGTGCCAGGCCTTCTTAGTACTCGGGACACTTCAGGGAGCAATCTGTTGAGTAGGAAGCTGATGCTGCAAGAAGTCGGGTTGGCCAGAAGCAGAAGCAGCAAGGTCTGGAGTCTGGGTGTCCTGGGACCCCATCCTGCCCAATCCCTCCACTTCTCGGGCCCTTGGTTTGCATGTATGAGGGGTGAGCGGTTAGATTAAATATATCTTCAGGGTCTTTTCCAGTTCCAGAATTATTGATTCATCCAGCAATGCTCATCGAGGGCTGGGGACAGTGGGGAGTGGAGCCATCTACACCATCAGGGAGTTCTTGGCCAGTGGAGGGAAAACCCGGCCAGAGTCAGGGAGGGAGAGCACAGGTGTAGGGGACGGGGGGCAGGACCAGCTGGGCTACAGGACTGCAGTCAGGGTAGGGAAGCGGGCGGAGAAAGGTGTGCCTACGCCAGGTCCAAGGACAGCAGCTCCTGCCAGGAGCCCTTTTCTCCAGTTATCCTTCCAGACTCGGGGGCCTTGTCCCCACTGTGGGCCTGCTTCTCGAGGTCAGAGGGGAGGGCAGCAGTTAGTTCATCCAGGAGTGGTCATACCTCTTCTGCCTCATTCTCAGCTCTGGGTACAGCAGCCGACCACCCTAGGCACTGACAGGTCTGGAATCAGATGATGGAGGTTCTCGGGATGCTCTTGACCCCTTTGGGCTTCAGACCTCCGTCCCAAGTTATTCCTGCTTCTTCCTATGTTGGAGGCAAAAGGTCCCGTATCAATTTTCTGTGGCTGCCCAAATGACTATAAGCTCAATGGTCTAAAAGCATAGTAATGTATTCTCATAGTTCTGGAGGTCAGAACTTTGAAATCAAGGTGTTGGCAAGGTCGTGCACTCTCTGAAGGCTCTAGGGAAGCATCTCTGCCTCTTCCAGTGGCTGCAGGCATCCCTTGGCTTGTGGCTGCGTCATCGCTCCACTCTGCTCCGTCTTCCAGCTGGTTAAGGGCTAGCTGGCAATCCTGAGTGTTTGCAGGTGGAGCTTCGGCAGTACCTGCTCATCTCTCCTTTCTGAGCTCTGGTTTCTGGTTCTGGTGGGACATGATAGTCAAGTTCAGGCCATCGTGGGGTGTAGGAAGGACTTCCGTGGAAACCCATTGTCTGTTGGATTTGACCTTGTTTCTTCGACCTTCATAGCAGGTGAACCCTGCACGTGGGGACATCAGAGTGACGTTCCTGTCCCTCAGATGTGCTCAGACTCCTTTCCCTCCATCACGTGGCTCCCTGAGCCATGGCAGGTGTGTAGTCACCTGAGCCAACCAAGTCCCAGACCCCTAACCCCCCAGAAGGGAACCCCCACCCAACCCCTCATCAGTAGGCTGATGCTGCCCTGGAAGGCTAATTGGAGGATGGACCACCTGATAGTTCCTCGGGTAATGAGTGTTTGTTTCTGGAGGCTCCTGAGACATCACTCCGGATGATTGTAGGTTTTATGCTTTTCAGGATGGGTATCCACCCACCGTGACGGAGGGAGAGGTCACAAGGAGGGCAGGGCCTTTCCTCCAATGGAAAACCAGATCTGAGGCCTCCAGTGGGAGATCAGGAATGAACTAGGCATGAATCAGGAGGCAGGGTGTTTAATATCCGGTGGGCTTGGAGGAGGGGTCAAGGGAGGAGAGGGCCCAGGCCTTAGTCTGTGAAGCCTGGGTCTCTCTCTCCTCCCCTCTCCCCACATCTCCCAAGCCCGATTGGTGGACTCAGGTGGGAGCCACCCCGACAAAGGGGGATGGTCACCATTAGATGTGTGTCTGGACCAAACCGCAGGGTCTGCACATGGCCCTGCCCAGCCCCCACCAGGTGGCTGGATCTGGCTAGGTCCAGAGCGTGCTCCATGGTCCAAAAACAAGGCCACTTCGGGGAAGGTTCACACTGGCTTTTCCCTGCCTCCACTGACACGTCTCCCAAGGAAGGGACAGCTTCCGCGGTCACTGCCACCCCTTCCATAATGACAAAAAGGAGGCGTGCCCCTCTCAATCTCAGGCTCACACATCTGGGCGGGGAGAGGAGCTCACACACGGGGGTTCTGAACTCGCCCAGCAGGGTAGTTGGGAGGTCTGTGAGCACACACAGCCCTCGTTTATGGACTAGAAAAGTCTGTGTGCTCAGTTTACCGCAGCTAACAGTTACTGCTCCTGCGGTTCTGCTCGGGTGCTTCCTTGAAAGGGGCTTCGCAGGCCTGCCATCCCTCGGTCTTGGAGCCCAGTCCTTCTCCGTGTTCGCCTTTGTTCACGTGTCTGCCCAGCCAGCAGTCACACAGGAGAGTGGGGCTTGAGAAACGTTTGTGGAAGAACTGCCTGGCTGACTGGATCAGCGGATTTCACGGTTCTCCAGATGTGGCAGCTGGGGAGAAGCCGGGGGTCTTTCAGAGCCGGGCGGAGCCTCCTGCAGACACCTTTCCAGGTGCCTGCATATGCCTTTCCAGGGACACCTGCCCCCCTGGCCTCTGGGGGAACAGGCTTCGTGCTCAGCTGTTCCTTCCAATAGGTACAGAGATCTGGGGACCTCTGTGGTCCTGGATCTGGGTGTCTCTTGAGCACAGAACTCTGGACCCATTGTAGAGTAGGGTGGGGGTGACCCTCTTTCAAAAATACCATTAGGAAGAGGAAAATGGGTCTGGGCACAGAATGAGTAGCGGTCTTCACTAAAGACTCTTTTACCCTCTTCTGTGTTTTGTCTTGTGTGTGACTTAGCTCTTCAGAAATGTTTGTGTGTCGCTGTGACTACAGCAGTTCAGAGTTTTAGAGCTGGGCGCCAGGCTGGCACGTGCGACCCCTGTGGTCTTACAAACACACTGTGCCTCTTCGCTTCATCGGAATTCATTCTGTGTTAGGGACTCCGTGTGTCCCCATTAACTGAAGACACTGGGAGGTCACAGCTAACCCGGACGATGATTTTAGTGAAAGCAGACCAGGGGAGGGTGTGAATGGGAGGAAGTGGTAAAGGGGTAAATTGGGTGGGATGTGTGCCCCATAAAGACGCTTTCAAATCCTAACCCTAAGTATCTGTGAATGTGGCCTTATTCGGAAGTAGGGTCTTTGCAGATGTCACTGAGTTAAGATGAGGTCGTATTGGAGTAGGGTGAGCCCTAAGTCCAATCCACGGTGCTTTTGAAGAGAAAGGACACACACACACACACACACACACACACGGGGACAAAGGCCATGTGAGGATGGAAGCATATTAGACCTCATGTCTACCAGCCAAAGAGCACCAAGAATTGCCAGCAAACCAGAAGCTGGAAGAGGCCGGCAAGGATGCTGCTCTAGCATCTTCTGAGAGAGCATGGCCCTGCTGACACCTTGACTTTGGGCTTCTGCCCTCCAGAACCGTGAAAGATTTGAGTTTGTTGTTTTAATCCACCTGGTTTGTGCTTACTTTTTAAGGAAGCTCTAGGTGCCTAGCACGGAGGGGAATCCCATCCTGTCCCCAGGACCCCGTTTAGAGCCTGCAATTCTAAGTTTGTAAGTGCACTTTCCTACGTGCTTCTGCTGCTAGATTTGGCATTCCCTCACTCATTCACTCATTATCATTGGGCAGTTAGAGTGTCGTGGGATCTATCTTGAAATCTGCTGAAAGCTCTTCTTCCTTGTCCTACTCTCCAAATCTCAGCCTATTGTTTGCTTCAACCAGGTGGTGGCCCCATCCTCTGGCTCTCTTCTGAGAGCCTTCCTCCTTGGCTTCCCTGAGTCACCTGAAACCTCTGCATCCATCTCAGGGGCAGGCCCCTCCCAAGATACCTTCGGAGACCTCTCAAGGGCTCCCCGCCCCCGCTCTGAAGCCCAGCAGGCCTCTGAGTTGGACTACCTGTGGCCCTGGTCCTCAGCCTGGCATCAGTCTTGCAGACGTGTCTCCTGGCTGACAGTGAGCGCCCAGCAGACGCTTTCTCATTGACTCCTCACGGCAGATCTGGAAGGGGGCTCCTGTTTTCAGCCCTGCCCTGCAGAGGAGGGCCCGAGAGGGGTCAGCCCAGGTCATAGCAGGTATGCGAACAGGTGGCTTTCATACCCAGGTCTGGACCCCACAGGCTGCTCCCTGAAGCCCATTCCTATGGCCCTCAACCTGTGCCCAGCCCCTGCGGGAGGTGGCCCCGGTCCTCACGGCTTAGAGAGGTTTGCATGGATACTTGATCTGTCTAGGGTTGTTTATGAGGGATTTAGGAATATATGATTAAGTGAGCTCTTGAGGGGGTGGATTGTATCTTTACTTGTGGAGAGTCTCTGGCCCGCCGCCCTGGGTTGGAAAAGAGCAGGAGCCCAGTGATGCAGGCGACCGAAGGGAAGACTCAGAGGAGGAGCAGCCGTGGAGCCAGGGCGCTGTGGTGTCGCACTACAGAGCCTGGCTCCTGGAACCCCTGAGACGCAAGATCTGGCTCTGTCACATGACCTCGGGCAGAGTAGCTGCCCGCTCGTGCCTCACCTTCCTCGTCTGTAAAATGGGGATGAAAATAGCATCAGCCCCCAAAGTCTGCTCTGAGGGTTCTGGGTGTTACTGGGGTGAAGTGCACAGGAGGTTCTTAGCCAGTCGTCAGTGTGATGGAAACGGAGACTCTGATGGAAGCTCGGGCAGCGTCTATAGAGGCTGCTTTAGGAACGGAGACGGAAGAGCAGCTTCCCGGCCTTTGGACAGCCAAGCAGTGAGACCTCTGGGCAGGTCAGAGTGTGGCAGACGGTCTACAAATGTCTCTTTTTTTCAGGCACGGCCAGGCCCAGCGCCCTGGTGTGGCTCCCTCCCTTTGGAAGGGAGGGAGGGAGGGCGTTCTGGTCCCGGGGCGGTCCCGCAGACTCAGTGGCATCTCTTACTGCGCCTCCGGGGCCGCTGGGGAGGCTGCAAGGCCTAGAAGCCTGCATGCTGGGGGAGGAGCGCTCATGTTTCACACGGGAAGAGAGGTCGCTCTACCTCTCTTCAGTGGCATCTCACACCAACCGCAGGTCCTACCACATTGATCAAGAGCTGGCCCGGAACACTCTCCCAGGCCCTCTGCGGGGAAGGCTGTGCCCATTTCTCAGATGAGGGTGTGGTGTGGTCCCCCTGCACAAGACACCTGCCTCCTCCAGAGATGCTGGGTTCACCTCCTCTGAAGTCAGTGCCCCTCCTGGAGGCTTGTCTGCTGTCCCTGTGGCAGGGATGCTCAGCGAGTCTGCTGACGTGGGGAAGGAGGCTGTGGGTGGCTGGGGTATTTGTAACCACTCGCAGCCCATCGTTGTCGCTGTCTGCAATGTTCAGGTACTTCCTAGTGGTCACTGCAGGGCAGGGCACTCAGCTGGTCCACTCCACTGCCTTGCAGGAAATCACCAGGTTGAGTAGGAGGGCAGAAAAAGCAGGGGAACCCCTTGACATCTGCCCATCACTCAGAAAGTGCTTGATTCTCTGAAAGGAGCTACTGAACTATGGCCTGAATTGATGAAGAAAGACTCCTGCCTCCTGCTTTCTCAGGCTCAGGGCTCTGGAGGGGAATTCACTGGTCACTTCCACCCAAATTAGATGTGCCCCAGGCCAGTGGCATGGTGGATTCAGCTTTACAAAACAGCTGTGCCAAGGTCCCTGCCCACAAGGAATCGGATATAATTGTGCTGGAAGGAACTGGGGCATCTGTGTTTTTTGAAGCAACCAGGTGATTCTAATGTCAGCCCAGGTTGAGCTGCATGGGGTCACTTACAAGCGTGCCCTCCCTCACCATATAGGTGCATGTGGTTCGTGAAGACCTCCCACAAATCTGCTAGACAGGAGACTCCAGAATAAGACTGATGAAAGCGAGGAGTGAGTGAGTGCCCGCAGGCGCCAGGCACTGTGCTGAGTGTGTGTACTGCTCCCACTCTTCATCATGCCTGTCTGAAGAAGGCTCTGGAAAATCCCCATTTCATGGATGCAGAAACTGAGGTCACAAGGTTGAAATACATATCCAAAGGTACAGGGCTGGTAGGGTTGGAGTTGGGCTTGTCCAACTGTGACTTCACAGTGCTGACGGCTGACTTGACTGCCCCTGCCCGTACTGGGAGTGGTGGGGACAGCTGTTCACTGAGATTGCTGTGTGCGGTGTGATAGAAATCCCATCTGGGTCCGACCCTATAGAAAATGAAAGTTCCATGTGACCTCAAGCACCACGTATAGAAACTGGTCTAGGTCGCCTTTTTGAGAAATACCTCGTTGAAGAAATTCAGTATTTAAATGATGTCTAGGTTTCTGAGCAGCGTTCTATGTTTTAGGAGGGTGGATATTTACATATACACAGATCCAGGGGCATTCTATTCTATTCCTGTTTGAGTGCCGTGGGTGTGGTGGAGAGGAGGAAGACTTGACTCTCAGAAAGCTCAGATGATCAGATACTGCCGGATGCTCTCTGGGGACTGGAAGATGACGTTGCTGATACGTGGCCCCATGGCCGCCTGCATTTTCCATGCTCTGCTTAGAGATCACAGTTTCTTTGTGTTGATCTTCAGATGCCTCTGGGTTTGATCATTTCTCATACCTTGAGTGCTATTTCTAATGCCCTGGAGTTCTGCTTACTCCTTTTCCATACATTAGTGAAGTTTTGCCAGTGAAAATCATCATTATTGTTGTCATCTGTTGCACAGATAATGTTGTGATTGCAAAGAACAGAAATGGACTAGAAAAGGAAATCGCTAACCACTCTCCCCTTAACCAATCAGATTGTTTTCAGACATCTGATATGTCTGTCCGTATGTTAACAATCTGCTGTTGTTTAGTCACTAAGTCATGTCCGACTCTTTCAGGACCCCATGGACTGCAGCTTGCCAGGCTCTTCTGTTCATGGGATTTTCCAGGCAAGAATACTGAGGTTGCCATTTCCTTCTCCAGGGGATCTTCCCAACCCAGGGATTGAACCCACATCTCCTGCATTGCTGGTGGATTCTTTACTATGAGCCACCTGGGATATAAGCATAGGTGCCTATATAGTGCCTTGATATAGGCAAAGGTGTAGGGAATATTCTGTAATCTGACATTATATCCTCAGCATTTGGTTCAATCACCTTACTAATGATCATTTTTTTTAAAGTTCATCATGTTCTAAACCAGTGCTGTGTTGTTAAAAATGAAGGTTCCTAGGAGTTTGCTGTAATACTTAAGGGTGCTCTGAGATGCTTTGTGCATATAACTCTTCTCTTCTTGGAAATTCCTTTGGACACATTCTCAGCAGAAGGATTATTGAGTCAAAAGGCACAGTTTTATGAGTTTGATGAACACTGCCAAATTATTCTCAAATAAGGTTTTTTGACGCTGTTCCCATCAATGTGTGGACCTGCCCGATTCACCACAGCCTCATCAACACCGGGTACTATTAGCTGAAAAAAATTATAATTCAATCGATGCAGAACAGTTCTCATTACATTTATACTTTTTTATCCTTAATGAGGCCAATTATTTTTTCATCTGCTTGTTTACCAACTCTCTTGGGGAGTGCTGATGTTGGCTCCTCTTGCAGCCAAATTCATGACTTTCCATGTGAACGCCTTCAAGTTGAGCCAGTTGCAACTCAGTCTTTACTGAAAATGAGTAAGCTTCAAAATCAAACCTTTGTGTGAACTGCTGATCAGCACACGGGCTTCTGGGTTTGGACGCTGGGGCTGAAACCCCCTGCTCCTCCCGTGTGTCATGGAGTTCTGCTTGCAATCTGTACTTGCCCCTGTAGTCTCCATGACTTCAGACATCAAACTTGTTCCCCTAGATTTGTCTTCGGAACAAGGCAAGATTTGTCTCCGGAAAGCTTTGCAACATAGTCTTTCAACTATTTTTGGGCTTCCTAGCTTTAACAAATAAAATGAAGAAAAGTCCCTGTTTCCTGTTAAAAGTCGCTTTATTTGTGGTGCTGTTTGTTTCTAGATAGCTTTCTCTGATTTTCTTACTTCTTCGCCTCACCACATCCTGTGGGGCTGGGAGGCTCCTCCAAGCCCTGTTTAGCTCTGCCTGTCTGTCATTGGTGCCTGGCGTCCTCACCTGGCTCCCCAGCTGGAACCTTCCTCCCTGGGATGGCTGAGGCCAGTTGGGAGACGCCAGGATGGATATTAAAAAGCCTTGTTGTCCCTAATGAAGAGCAAGGCTTAATTGGTAGGACAGCCTGCATTCAACTGAGGGGGAATAATTGTATGGGAACTGGAAATTCAGTTTAGACTTAGAGCATCTTAGGGTGAAAAGAAACCTCCTATCCTTCTCTGGAGCAGGACTCCCACCTGGGAGGTGGGTTCTTCTTAGCCCAGGTTGAGCAGGAAGAAAGTGATAGAGCCCAGATCACTGAACAGGATGGGCTGTCTGACTGAACTTGAGCTTTACTGCCTCCCCGTGACCTGTACCTTCACCCTGAGACTCAGCATTCCCCTGGAGGTATGTCTCCTCTGCCTTCTACCTGTGATGGCCCCAACCTTGGGCTCCCAGTTCAGGGATGAGTCATAGGCCAGTGTCATCTGTGTGTTCTAGAATATACTGTACTGTATAACAGATAGCTTCTGGGACATCACGCATTTCATAATTTTCCCAAGTAAACTTTATCCCTTCCACATAATCCTCATCACTTACTCTTGTTTGCCCAAACACCAGGCTTCCATTTATTCCATTTCCCTTGGCACTGTGATCTGTTTCCCCAAGTATCATCCTCAGAGAGGAGGACTCTCGCTGGGTGAGGTGGGTCCCTGGATGAAGATGACCCCCATGATCTGTGTATTTCCTAGGAGGACTGAGTCTGGCGTCTGGGGTTCTCCTGTGTTGATTCTGCCCTGGAGGCTGTTTTCTCAGAACAGAGCCCCTCCCAGGCCCCCATCTACTAGGTCTCCCACGCAACTGCCTACAACCTGGACGATGGATGACTTAAGAGATCTAGCATCAGTTCTGAAGCTCTGGTTGCAAACACCTCGGTTTCATGACCTTGATGGCTTCCTATGGCTGTGAGATTAAGTCTCCAAACTGCAGTGTGCAGGGCCTTCCCTCAGTGTTACTTCCCCTGGTACTGGGAAGTCACAGCTCAGATTCATGCTGGTGGATGCTCTGGTTATGGAATGCTTCCCCTACCTTATGTCCTGGACTGTCCCAGCAGCCTGGTGAGAGAATGGTTATGTACTGGGTATCTGACGAGCAGTCAGATGCCAACTGGCTGATGTTAGCGCCTCATTTCTCTTGTTTCATATGCCTTCTTAAATCTCTCACTTCTTTAAAGGGGTTGATCACAGGTCACCTTCTCTAGGGAGTTCTCTGTGAGTGGCTTACTTGTCATCTTCATCATGTGAATGTTTCTCAAGGACCATGGTAAACGCTTACACAGATTATGTAATTTAACTTATTCCAAGTCATTATCTTTCATTTGTTGTCTAGCTGCTTAAGTGTGACTGCCTTGTTCAACCCAGTGTATCTGTTTATATGTCCATTGATCCATTCCGCCATCATTGAATCAGTCAGTGGAGCTCTTTTCTGTTTTAGGTGCTAAAGAACATAGATGAAGAGTATGTCTCTTCCTTAAGGATCTGGGACGCATCACACATTAAAACAACTACAGATGTTTGTGAATTCACAGCTCTCCTTTATCAATCGAAGCCCTGAGGCTGGCCTTGGCATCCTTGTCAATAAGCACTCTAGGGAAGCTGTTCCCCACTGGGGATGGTCTGTTCACTTGCCTGGTCCTGAAGCTTTCATCCTGGTGGCACAGGGCCTGATCATCATTCATGAGAACCATCTTGCTGTAGTTGGGTCTCCTGGGAAGCAGATGCTAATGTTGTTCTTGTTCTTGTTCACTCACTAGATTGTGTCTGACTCTTTGCGACCCCATGGACTGCGGCACACTAGGCTTCCCTGTCCTTCACTATCTCCCAGAGTTTGCTAAGATTCATGTTCATTGAGTTGGTGATACTATCTAACCATCTCATCCTCTGATGATGGGATGCTTATTACAGGGTGCCTTTGGGATCAACAGTTATGAAACTGATGGAGAAGAAATTAAGATGGAGCAGAGGGAATGACTAACCAAGACCCTAGGCCATCCCCTAGGAGCCCTGGTGCTAGAATGGCCTTTCAGAATTGTCCAGAATCGAGATGAGGATTGGTCAGTCATGGTTTGAGGGCTCCCTTGGGAGGGAGTGCCACCTTGAGCAAGGCAGTGTCTTCAGCCAAGACAGTCTCCAAAGAGGGCCAAGAAATGAGGCCATCTTCCACCAGCATGTTCAACAGTTGCTTTGGTGATGGCTGGATGGATCGATGTCTGCTTTGTTCACCATTTTATTCCTGGTACCCAGCAGTGACAGAATTTATTTTCCTGGGCTCCAAAATCACTGTGGATGGTGACTGCAGCCATGAAACTAAAAGATGCTTGCTCCTTGGAAAGAAAGCTATAACAAACCTAGACAGCATATTGAAAAGTAAAGACATCACTTTGCCAATGCAGGTCCATATAGTCAAAGCTATGGTTTTTCTAGTAGTCATGTATGGATGTGAGAGTTGGGCCATAAAGAAGGCTGAGAACTGAAGAACTGATGCTTTTGAACTGTGGTGCTGGAGAAGACTCTTGGGAGTCCTTTGGACTGCAAGGAGATCCAACCAGTCCAAGACTGATCTAAAGGAAATCAGTCCTGAATATTCACTAGAACAACTGAAGCTAAAGCTGAAGCTCCAATACTTTGGCAACTTGATGGTGAAGAGCCAACTCACTGGAAAAGACCCTGATGCTGGGAAAGATCGAAGGCCAAAGGAGAAGAGGGTGGCAGAGGATGAAATGGTTAGATAGAATCACCGACTCCATAGATATGAATTTGAGCGAACTCCGGGAGATAGTAACAGGGGAGCTGGCGTTCTACAGTTAATGGGGTCACAAACAGTCAGACATGACTGATGGACAGAACAAAAGCAACAGCAACAACCCAGCACGCAACTGGCACCCAATATTTTGGGGGCTGGAATTGCTCAAACTTTATATAAATCATGATTAAGTCATCCAGCAAGTACTGACTATTTTAGCAATAATTTTTGAGCATCTGTTATATAGCAGGCACTATTATCGTGCTTTTGGAGTTTATAATCTAGGGGGTTTGGGGTGGGTGGTGGTTCAACTAGGCTTCCTGGAAGAGGTGACATTCAGTCGAGGGGTGTGACTTCCTGGAAGGTGGGCCCTGGCCCAGTGTTGGACCCAGTGTTTCCTTGGCTCCCTAGGAGATGACATTTTGAGATGGAGAGTGAACAGGTAAGGGATGTTTTTCTCGGGGAGAGGGGACTCTCCACCCAGCCCACCTGTAGGGGCACCTGTCTGCCGTGGGGAATTCCCTGCTCGGCTGGTGTCCGCTGTTGTTGCCTCCCTCTTGCCAGTGGAACTCCCAGTAGCCTGGAACTTCCCCAGGGGTCCCATTGGCCCAGTGACTTTTGAGTAACTGGAGAGTGGAGGGACCACTCTTGTAAGTTGAGTGGAAATATATATATTTTCTCCTTTGTGAATCACCAAAAACTACAGCCCTGGGTAGTTGCTGTTTTTATTTTTCCTGTATGTAAATCACCTGTCATTACAGTTCAGGAAGTTGAGACTCTGAGCAAGGAGGGTGAGATGGAATCAGTGAATTTTAGATCTGAAAGCAACCTAGAGGTTGTGCTGTTCAACCCCTTCCTTTGCAAGAAGCCCCTAGTGGGGAAGGGACTTACAAGGTCACCTAGCAGACTTGGAGAGAGGGCCAAGGTGTTTGACTCCCTGTAAAGCATTAGCCGGTATATTTGGTCGTCTCTTCCCAGTCCACTCACTGCCCCATTGGGGGCACCAAGATGCACGCCCCAGCCTGGCCCACGGCAGGTTGTTTTTATCTGCACGCGTCGTCACTAAGTGATCTGAGAGGCTGTTACCGAAAGCGATAGCTTTGATGTTCTGGGTGACAAGACCCAAGTACCGTGGCAGGAAGGGAGGTTTTGGGGGTTTGGAGAATCGAAAACTATTTACCTTGGGGTTGATTTAATAATTTTACATCTTTGGGGTGGAAGGGGTGGTGAGAGAAAGTTGAATGCAAGTGCAGCTATGAAAAAGCGAGCTTGGGGTGGAGGGTTTGGAAGTAAAACACTGTCGGGCTCCAGGGAAAGCAGCCCAGTAAAGGGTGACCCTCCAGAACACTCTTCCTCCCCTGGCTGCCACCACACCCTCTGTTTTGATGGGAAGATTTGCACGGTACTTTATAGTTTACAAAGCATTTTCACAGATACCTGCTTCCATCAACACACGGGGCAGTGCTTTCCAATTCCGTCTGTCCCCACACTTTCACACCATTTGCGGGGAGCTTGCCTGGAAATCCAGCATCTCTGACTCCAGTTCCTTTCTTCCTGGGACAGGGATAGGGTGGGTCCTCACTCTCCTTCCTGGGGGAAGTGTAGGGCTTAGGAGCTGTTTCTGTGCTCCCTACCAGCCTCTCCCCTTGCAGAGGTCTTGAGCATGGTTTTCAAGCACCCTGTGTTTTTGTTTCTTGAGCTGTAAAATGGGCAACCTAAGCGTCACCTCCTGGCTGAGGGCTCTGCCCAGTTCCTGGCGCTGGAGTTAGAGAACCAGGAGGGGATTAGTTCAGGTGATGTTCCCACCTTGCTCTCACAGCAGCTCTGCAGTTCCAGGGACCTATGGGCTAGCCTCTTGGTGACCAGATCTCAACATCCTCAAATATAATGGATGCTGCTGCTTCTTTTGGGTCTTTAATCATTCTGGTCCCTGCATCTCTGAAAGCAGGAGGATGTGTGGTGAATGACAGCTGTGTATGGGGCCACGGCATTGTCAAGCAAGCACAGAAGGGTTGATCCTCAGAGCAGACTCTCACCGGAACTGGGTCGATTTCTTTTTCTCCCTGTATATTAAAAACAACATCAAGCAAACCTTTTTGAAGAGATAAGTCATTCACAGGACAAAACAGAAGGGATAAAAGTGTTTTTGATTAGGACCCTTACCCATCCTGTCCCCAGATCCTTTTTTCTCCTCACTGATGACACTGATGTCCCCAGTTGTCTGGGTCCCCCAGAGATCATCTGGATGTTGCTGAAGCTGCTTGAAAAGGAAGGTGTGTTTCTGTGACCACATCTCCAAACAGGGATTGGGCATCAAGTGTATACAGTGCAGAGCAGCCCTGGCAGGAGAATCCAGGGCAGGGAGCCTGGATCTCAGGCCCCTTGTAGCTGCACTGGGACCACAACCTCATGGTGTGGGGGGCTGGCACCTCAGCTTCAGGGGCAGGATGGGCTTGGTGCTGGCTGCTCCTTGGCCTGGAGTGCCAGCCTCCCTCTTGCCAGTGGAAATCCTGTGGATGCAACCTGGACTTATCCCAGCTCACTCATGCTCCAGATTAAAACCCGGAAGGAGCCTCCCTCCAGCCTCATTTTCCCACAGTGCGGAAGAAGAATGTTGTTGGTGCTCAAGTCTCTCACTCACTCGTGTCCAACTCTTTGCGACCCCATGGACTGCAGCATGCCAGGCTTCCCAGTCCTTCACTATCTCCTAGAGTTTGCTCAAACTCATGTCCATTGAGTCAACAATGCCATCCAACCATCTCATCCTTTTTGCCCCCTTCTCCTCCTGTCCTCAGTCTTTCCCACCGTCAGGGTTTTTTCCAATGAGTCAGCTCTTCACATCAGGTGGCCAAAATATTGGAGTTTCAGCATCAGTCCTTCCAATGACTATTCAGGACTGATTTCCTGTAGGATTGACTGATTTGATCTCCCTGCTGTCCAAGGGACTGTCAATATTCTTCCCCAGCACCACAGTTGGAAAGCATCGCTTCTTCGGTGCTCAGCCTTCTTTATGGTCCGGTTCTTACATCCATACATGACTCCTGGAAGGGGAATAACAGTAGAATTTGCCCAAAGCGTTCTTGAGGGGATCAGATGACTTAAGATGCAGACAACTCTCACAACGCTGCCTGGCATATAGCAAAAGTCAGCCTTGGCTGCCCTGGTCCCTGCTGCTGCTGCCTTCCTCCCCCCTTTCCCCTCCCCCCCCTCGGCTCACTGCTGGGTGGCAAGGATGTGGGTCCTCCAAGCCTGGCCCTGGGGGCATGGCAGTAAAAGTAGCCACCCATCTGTCTTTCTTTTTCTTGGCTAGAGTGGTGGTGGTTCCTTTGTAGTACCCTGGTGGCTCAGATGGTAAAGAGACTGCCTGCAATGCAGGAGACATGGGTTCGAACCTTGGGTGGGGAAGACCCCCTGGAAAAGAGAATGGCAACCCACTCCAGTGTTCTTGCCTGGAGAATCTCATGGAAAGATGAGCCTGCTGGGTTACAGCCCATGGGATCACAAAGAACTGGACACGACTGAGCAACTAAACCAGCATACAGTGAACTTTTATATCTGGTTTTGGTGGGAAAACCTTGTGTTTTGGGCCTGCACGAATGGTCTGTACTAGACCTTTAGGCCTGTTGCCACCTTCCTGTTCCTCAGCTCTTGGTCATCTTTTACTTGAGTGTGATTTCAGAACGGCAGGAAAAATTACAAGGATGATTTCCAGGTCAGGAGTCCCTGTGCAGTTGCTTACTTCATGGCCGGCTTCCTGTCTCCTGCCAAGAAGCCCAGGGCTCTGCCTGTGGGGTGGCTGGTCCTGGCTGCCATCAGTGTGCCCAGGTGACCTTGCTGCCCAGGCAGCTTCCAGGTGACATTGGGGCCGGCTGCCCGGTGACAAGGTGGCCTTGCTCACAGCGGAGCGAGTGATTAATTATCCAGCGCTGTATGTCACACTCTGTGCCCCTTGCCTTCTCGTTGGAGAAGGGATGATGGTGTGCTTCCTTTCTTCAGGCGCTGGATAGGAGTGGACACGCTGGAGCCGTGATGCAGAGCAAGGGAGGTCCCCCTCGAGGAGCTGGGGTCTGGGCTCCCATCTGTCTCTCACTTCCTCGGGACCTTGGGGGGTAGTGGATCTGCCTGGCACGGGCACTCAGGCTCCCCATTCATCAGGGCCCAGCGCTGGGCCCGGCAGTGATGTTCCTCCATCCCGAGTGACAGCAGGGAACTATTGTTGGCATCCCCATGGAAGCCTGTGGTCCCCTGGTTCAGGCTTAAGCGCAGAGCGTCTCCAAGAGCCACAGTGCAGGTGAATGCCTGTCCTCTGGACAGAGTCAGGCAGGAGGATCCGAGAGCAGCAGCCCCCTCGCCCTTCAGACCCCAGCTCCTGGCCTCCCCCTACCCCCGCCCCGCCCCCTCTTCTGCTGAGCTTACCAGATCCCTGGGAGAAGTGGCCCTGCACGCGCTGTCACCCCGGGCCAGGCCTGTCTCCTCTCCCCCCAGCTTGTCTCTCTGTGACCGCCCTGCCTGCTGGCTCTGGGTGCCGAGGTTGTGACCCGCCCACTCTGGCCCCCAGCCACCCAGGCTGCCATCTCACCATACTCCGGCTGAGCTGACTCTTGGGGAGAAAGTTAGAAATTTTAGTGCCTTCATTTCCACAGAACATTGCTCCATGTGTGTGGTTTAAAACATTAATTAAAAACATTAATCAGTCTGGCTGCCTCGGAACGAGGTTCTTTTTCTGCAGGAGCTGATGTTCTTGTTCCCACAGTTTCCTTTTGAGGATGGGGTGGGGGAGCACGCAGAACCGACACTTCAGCTGCAGATTTGCTGGTTGGTGTCGGGCAGCCTCCTTAGCTGAGCTTTAGTTTCCACATCTGTAAAGTGGGGATGACAGTTGTACCTGTGGCCAGACCTCCTGGGGTCCTGGTAAGTGCTCAGTGAGGTCTGGGGGAATATTCTTTAGCAAAGGGTCCCTTACCAAGTGTGCTTGTAAACGGCACCATTATGATGAATTACATGAATTAATCCTTAATACTTGTGGTTTTCCATAGCCCCTTTGCATGAACTCTCATTTAATTCTGGCAGCGTAATGGGGAGATGGGATAAGTGTCGTAATCCGTTCCATTTCACAGATGAAGAAACTGAGACCCAAGAGTCACAGCCAGGTCTGGAGATGAGTAGCTGTGACTCAAACCTCAGCTTTTCCCATTGTTTGCCCTGGCTTCACTTATTCCCTGAGCCCTGACACTGAGCAAGTCACGGTGGTGAGACAGGAAGAGAGGAGACCTTATTTTCCCCTCTTATTGGGAGGAGACTGAGAAGTTAGGGCCCAGGCATTGGCTTAAGCTTGGTACTAATAATAACTGACGTTTCTCAGGTTCATAGCGTGTATAACATGCCGGGCCAAGTGCTGAGTTCTGCAAAGATTCTCACTTAACACGAAGAACAAACCTCGAGGATGAGAAACTGAGGCTCAGAGAACTGGTCACTCGCTCAGGCTCCTCACAGGACTTTTTCAGGCGTAGAAGTGGGATGCCAGCCCAGGCACACTGACAAGAGCCCACAGTCAACCAGGAAGCTGAGCTGCTGCCTTTTGTGGGTAATGAAGTGAATGCATTTTGACAATGAGGCAAAAAGTGCTTTCCTGGTCAAAATGCTGGAGCAGCATGGGAGGCTGCCCGCGGCTCATCGTGGATGTGCTGAGGAGGGCATCTTTCTGGGTGCCTGGCTAGTCAAGGGGGCCTCTCTGAGGGAGGGGGGATTAGCCCTCTCCTGCTGGGAACTGGGACTCAGATGGATTAAACTGGCGCTTCATGGGAGGAGACAGGAGCTCTGGGGTGTGCAGAGCTGTTGTAAGGTTGGTCCGTGATACTAACACATCCGGAGGAGGCGTGTGACAACCGGTGGGCCTCAGAGAGGCAAGCTGGGTCCAAGGTTTTATGGAGGAGAGAGAGGGACTTGATGGCGCGCCATCCAAGCCACCTGGCCTCCTCTCTCGGCTGGGACAGCAGTGTCCTGAGCTGCTCTGGCTTTCCAGACTCCAGGGTGAATTCCCCTTTGGAGCTTGTCAGCCTTCTTTCTCCTGAGTGTGGGCTCACTGAGCCCCATCTCCTTGATGATCTGGCTGCCAGGAGGTTGGGAGTTTTTGTAGGGGCAGGACAGGAAGGAGGTCTGGAAGGGGAAAGGATCACCCCGTTGCCAATGTGATGGTGGGTGCCGCACTGCCCTTTGATGGAGAGGACAGGGTCCATGTCTGTGCCTGCCTCCCCCCAGCTGGGCATTAAGCCCTGAATCCAGGGAACTTAGGAGATCCTCCCAGAGCTGGTAAACCAGGGGCAGCCCCTAGCTGTGAGTTGTCCCTCACCCTGCCCCACGCTTTTGGCCTCTTCTTGTAAGCCACCTCCATCAGCAGTTAGGGTAAGAACCTCTGGCCAGGCCGCAGTTTTGGTTCCCTGAGTAATGCACAATGTCCACTGATCACATGTTACTACATGACAGTGTTGGGCACAGATAAAGCTGCAGCCAGGTTAATCTGATATAGTCCCATGGTTCACAAACTCCCCACCATCTGTGGAATGGGTTGGGCTTCCAGGGACTGGCCATTCTCAGAATGAAGTTGTTGGGTATGTTTCTCCTTCCCTTCTGCCCAGAATTCCTGGAATCAGATGAATGAAAAAGCTTACTCAGGGAAAGAATGGGACTGCGATTGGTAGATGGAGGCTTGGGAGTCAGGAAAACCTAACCTGGCTGTGACCTGGGTGTTTATGTGGCTTCTGAAACTGCCACTACCAAGACCAATCTCATAGGATCAAATGGCTTAATGCATCCAAATGTCCAGCACAGTGCTTGGCACGTAATTGCTGTTGTTTTATTCACTAAGTCATGTCTGACTCTTTGTGACCCTGTGTAGCTCGCCAGGCTCCTCTGTCCACGGGATTCTCCAGGCAAGAATACTGGAGTGGGTTGCCATTTCCTCCTCCAGGGGGTCTTCCCGACCCAGGGACTAAACCTGCATCTCCAGCACTGGCAGATAGACTCTTTGCCACTGAGCCACCAGGGGCACCTTGGCACATAGTAGCTACTCAATAAATGCCTGCCCTTCTGATGCTTCTCACTTAGCACGTAGTAAAGATGCACTTCTTATTTCTTTCGATGAGTGAGATGTCTCATTACCAAATTCATTTGTGTAAGCATTGACACTAATAGTTCCCTTTTCTTGTTTATTTCTAGAATCTTATTACACCTGGGATTTTGGTGCCTTTAATCTGAGAAAAAGTACATATCCATTCAATAATCCAAAAGGACTTGAAAACTGTTCTTCTCTGAACTAAAGCTAGAATGTCATGGGATTTAAAGAATCAAGGTAAGAAATTTTCTCCTCCTGAGCCTTTTGGAACCAATGATGGCCATTGGAATTGGTGATCTCTTGCAACACAATTTGGGGTGTGGTTTCTGACCACTTCCTGTAAGCCCACCCTGGTACACAAGACCCAGTTCTCAGGGTTTGTTTGCCTGGACCTTGTGTCTGGGGGCAATCCCTCTGTCCCCAGCTGGGAAAGGGCTTCACAGTCTCCTGGTGGATACCCCACACTTTTCCTTCTCGCGAAAGGTGGGGATGCGCGGGCCACCCAGCTGAGGTGTGTGGAGCTGGCACCAGGGAGAGACTGGGTACGTTTGGTGGGATTATGTGATCAGGTCAGCAGATCTTCGCGGGTATCCAGATGTAATCTCTTCCTCTCTCCCCGCCTCCTTGCATTGCCTGTGCCAGCTTCCAAGTCTCAGGCTGCCTGTGGGGTGAGGGTAAGAGGTTAAAACTGATGCCTTCAGGCAAACCTCGGTTTTCCTGGTTTTGCTCCTCACCTCGCTCAGCCTCGCCAAGCCTTGATTTCCTCATTTATAAAATCAGCATCCTATTAGTGCCCCGGGAGGTATAGGTGCTGAGTGATATGGGGAGATAAAGTTTACCCTCCTGCCTTTCATGGAGAAGGAAATGCTCCGAAACGGAAGAAGGTTCTTTCTTGGGTTTGTTTTCAATTCATTAATGACACCATTTCAAGGCCCTGCCAGGCAGCAGGCTGTTTCCAAGTCCTTGGTCTGCGGCTCTCTCTGCCTTTCACCTGCCACCAAGTCTGCCTGGGAAAGGGCTGGTCGCTCATGCATAGCCCCTTGCCCCGAGCAAAGTTGATTTCTCCCTCCACTGGACTGGAGCCGGCAGTTGAAGCCATGCCTTTACGATGCCGTGTGATGTCCCCACCCTTCCCCGTCCCCCGGGAGTCCCTGCGGTCACTGGCGAGCTTGAACTGCCTTACACACCCTGATGCCCCAGGCTTGAGCCTCCCGTGGTGGACACTGACAGAGCAAATGAATGAATTATCGAGGAGGAGGGTTTAGAGAGGAGAAGCCAGAGTGGGAACCAGAAGGAGAAAGCTTGTAAAGATTTAGAGCGAAGAGTGAGGTCTGTTGTCGTTTTTTTCTCCAACAAGGTGCTGTAAGGAGTAAATGGCATGATGGAAAAAGGATAAATGAGTCTCACCACACAGCAAAGCTCTGCAAGGGTGGAGAGATGGGTGACAGTGGAACCAGTTAGGGTCATGCGGAGGGACTCCTCGTTATCTTGCCTTCTTTGTCTCACATCTCTTCAAAGTGTGTTTGGATCTCTGACCTCCTGTGGTGTTGAGGAGCCTGTGACCCTCAATAGGGATAAACACAAAGCTCTGCCCTTCGGTTAAGGTGGGAGCCCTGACACACAAAGGGACTGCCCTGGCGCAGTGGTAAGAACCCACCTGCCAGTGCAGGAGAAACAAGAGACGTGGGTTCGATCCCTGGGTCGGGAAGATCCCCTGGAGGAGGAAATGGCACAACCCACTCCAGTATTCCTGCCTGGAAAATCCCATGGACAGAGGAGCCTGGCAGGCTACAGTCTATGGGGTCTCAAAGAGTTGGACCCGATCGAGCCACTGAGCATGCACGCGCTGCAGATTCACAGACATCTGGGAGGCCTGGGGAGGGGCCCTTGTTCATTCTGGGAGGCTTGCTGCCTCTTGAAACTCTCGGATGATGTGTGTGAATAAGAGCTACCTGGAGCTGAGCTCCTGCCTTTCCTCCTGCATGCGATCCCGCAGCCCAGTGCACTCACCTCCCCGATTCGCGTTTTTAAAACTGTATTTGGCTGTGCCAAGTCTTGGTTGTGGCACATGGGATCTCCGTTGCAGCATGTGGGATCTATTAATAGTTCCCTGACCAGGGCTCGAACCCAGGGCCCCTGTGTTTGGGAGCATAGCGTCTTAGCCACTGGACTACCAGGGAAACCCTCCCCCAGTTCACTTTTATTTCATGATCTAATTGCTCATTCTGGAGTCAGAAGGCCACTGTGGAAGGTACGGCTCACAGGCCTTTCTGTGAAAGTGCTGCACACCTCTTCTGGGCCCTCGAGAACACAACCAGTCCTGAAAGCTATGTTTCAGAAGCCCGCACTCCCGGCCCAGGCCGTCAGCTTGGGGAGCAGGAGTGTCCACAGACACACAGCCACCTCACCCAGCATCCTCCCCACTCCATGTAGCACCTGCAGGGCCGGGGTGCGCTGTTTCCATGTCCAGAAAACCGGCTGATGGGAGTTCAGGCACTGGGGCGAACAGTCTGAAAGCTGGAAGAACTGTTCTGTTGACGGAGGAAAGGCTTGGCAGGTCTTTCTGGGGGTAATGGGAGAGGAATTTCCCTAGAATTCAGCCGCTGGGAGCAGACAGAGCAGGAGTGGTTGCTGAGAATCTGAGATGTGTGGTCCTGCAGGCGTCCCCGGGCAGGGCTGCTCTGTTTTCAGGGCTCTGAGAAAAGCCCAAGCTTTGTGCTTGTGCCTGCAGTCCTAGGTGTTCTGAAGACGCTGCTCTTCTCCGGGGAGCCTGTCTGCCCGCCTCCCTGCCTAGAAGTCTGCTCACCTGGGCTGCACGCCAGTGAGGGCATCCACATCCGTGGGGCTCTTTGCACTGTTCTTGCCATGGAACAGAAGTACCAATAACCCGGATTCTACCCCAGTTCCACTTCCCAGCCCCGCTGTGACCCAGGGCAAGTCCTTTGCAGCTCTCCATGCTCCAGATTCAGTGCCTCAGCTGCTGAACTTGGCCAGAGGAAACGGTCAGTGAGAAGGTGACCTTGCTGTTTGCTTCTCCCCCACCTCCCTAACCTGTTTGGCTCCCAGCCATGTTATTTTGTCTCCTCCCAGCCCCTCCTCGTGCCTGTGCATGGGGTTGCCTTCTTCCCTCTGACCATGCATTTTTGGGACTCCTCTCCCACCCCTGCCTCCCTCTAGAAACATCTCTTGGCTCCTGATGGATCCTCCCAAACCAGCCCTCTCTGGCCATGGGTGAGAGGGTGTTCGAGGGCACCTTCCTGCCTGTTCTTGGATGCCAGCCAGCCCTGGGCTTTAGCTGTACGGTACATGTGTCAAGATTGCTTCCTTTATTCAGTGTCCATGGTATCAAAAGAACTGACCCACTCGGAACTCTCCCCTTGAAACAGAAACAGACTCTCAAAACACCTCTGCTGCTGGCCTGTTTTACTATTGCTGTTTCTTGTGGTTTCATAGTGAGGTTTTTGGCTCATTGCATTTGACCTGGTGTTTATTTTTAGTCGTGAAGACAGAGTTCAATTAATGTCAAAACGTGAGGGCAAATGCAGAGGAGGGATTCGTAAGTCTAGGGGAAAATGTGCCTAATTTTGTTTCTTCTGATAACATCTGTCACACCAGCAGACGCTGAGCTTCCTCGGCACTGCCTATGATGGGCTTTGCAGAGGCAGCGAGTCCAAGCCACCCCCAAAAACGAAAGCATGTCTGGGTCTCTTTCACTCTGGTTTATCCCGCAGCTGGCCACAGAGCTGAGTACTGACCACAGTTATCATTACGAGTGATAATTATTATAATTAATATTTGAGTAAAGGCCAGCCTTTGGAACCTTCAGTTCTTTTTTTATGATTTTTTTTTTTTTTTAATGTGGACCACTTTTAAAGTCTTTATCAAATTAGTTATGCAGTGTTTCTTCTGTTTTCTATTTTGGGTTTTTTGGCATGTGAGATCTTAGCTCCCCAAAAAAGTGTTAGTTGCTTAGCTGCTGTTTGTGACCCTGTCTGTGGACTGTAGCCCACCAGGCTCCTCTGTTCATGGAATTCTCCAGGCAAGAATACCAGAGTGGGTTGCCATGCCTTTCTCCAGGAGATCTTCCCGACCAAGGGGTCGAACCTGGGTCTCCCACATTACAGGCAGATTCCTTACCATCTGAGCTACCAGGGAAGCCCACTTAGCTTCCTAACCAGTGATCAAACCCTCACCCCCTGCATTATAAGATGGGGTCTTAACCCCTAGACTGTCAGGGAGGTCTTATCATCTCCATGGGTTTGGTTTCCTTCTGTCTCCAGAAGCAGCATCCAACTTCCTTGAACATCAGCTTGTCTCCCCGGATCATGAGTGTTTTGAGAACAGACTCCAGGTATTGCTCCCTCTTTGGCCGCAGCTTTTGGCACCATCATGTGCTCGGGGAATGTCCTCTTAGATTGCCCACATTTTTGGACACCGAGTTGAGGTTAGAATGTCAGATATCAGGCACAGAGTGCTCTTCCTTCAAGGGCTCCTCAGTCTGCTTTGGGATCTGGGAGGAAACTAAGGTCCGCTTGCTTAAGACTTTACAGTTGATAGAAGTTCTTTCTTCGATCCCATAACTGTTCTCTGAGAACCTGCAGTGTGCCACTGTGCAGAGTGTCTGCAATAAAGGACGAAAATCACCATTCTTGCTCTGAAGGAAATCCGGAGGCGGAGGCTGGCTTTATGGATTCCTGTTGTTCTGGACCGTGCGTTCATGTCCATCCCGTCCAAGTCAGATGTCAAACCCATAATCCTCAGTGTGATGGTGTCAGGAGGTGGGGCTTTGGGGAGGTGGCTGGGTCCTAAGGGTGGAGCCCTTACAGTGAGATTAATGCCCCTATAAGAAGAGGCAGGACAAGGGAGAGTCTTTCTCTCTGCTCTCCGAGCTAGGCGGACATAGCCAGAAGACAGTCTTCCACACCAGGAACTGAGCGGGCAGCACCTTGGCCTTGGACTTCCAGCCTCCAGAACTGTGAGGAATCAATTTCCATTGTTTTCAGCCACCCCGACTGTGATCTCTTGGTATAGCAGCCTGAGCAGACGAGCCACCTGTATTTCACAGATGAGTGAATTGGAGACTCAGAGCAATCGTGCTGCTGTGTGTGCCCTGCTAGCTGACGGTGGGTCTCACAGAAGCGCATGGATCTTCTGAATCCAGGCCCCTGAACCTGCTCCCCTCCCACCACCGTCTCCCACCACCCCGCCACCCCACCTGCGCCGATCTGCAGTCATGTCTGGGCTTCCTCTTTGCTGCTTCTCACTGCTCCATCTGTCTTTCCATCCTCTTTCCTCTCCTCCTGTCCCCTCCTTTACTCTGCTGTCTCCCATTTCCCTTCTTCCAGCTCTTTTCCTTTTGAAGAAGAGGATCTTTCTCTAAATATTACCTTTTTTTTGGTGAAAGGGACCTGATGATAAGGGGGCTGTGTTCCTGCTCTGCCTGGGGTGGTGTCAGTCTTGGCGAATCCACCTCCCCAGCTCCTACTGTGGTTACTGGCATGATGTAGCAGTGTCCTCCTGCCCTCCTGCCCTCCTCCACTTTCCTGATGTGAGCCAGACTTTGTGCTCGTCTATGGGAGACAGCAGAGTAGGTAAAAAATGTCCTGGGGAGAAACACTGTATTCAAACCCCTGTTTGCACAGTCTTGAGGATGTGATGTTTAGGTACCCCCCAGACCCCCAGATTCATAGACTGAAGCCCTAACCTTGGGTGCAGCTGTACTGGAATTAAGGGAGTAATTAAGGTTAAATAAGGTCATCAGGGTGGGGCCCTGTTCTGATAGGATTAGTGTCTTTATAAAAAGAGACACCAAAGACCTCCTCTCCAACTTTGTCATGTGAGGACAGGGCAGGAAGGCCACTGTTTGCATGCCAGAGCTGGAGTGCTACCAGACACCAAATCAGCCGGACCCTTGATCTTGGACTTGGACTTGGACTTGATCTTGGACTCCAGAACTGTTGTGTGAGACACAAAGCCTCCGGTGTTTTGTTATGGCAGTCTGGGCTGACCAAGCCACACAGTGGATACATGGCTCAGATCACAGGCTGCAGGTTGGTTTGACTGCCTTGACTCCACAGTCTCTGCTGTTGAGATGAGGCTGTTGCCTTTGAACCTTCCCAGCTCCTAGTGTTTAAAACTAGGAGCCCAAACTGAGTTCTCGTCCTGTCCTGTCTGTATCCTGATGTTCAAGGTTTCCCTGAGCTGGGCTGAATTCTTTGTTTTCTCCCTTCTTCCTTGCTAAGATATAATCAGGTGTATATACTGAACTCCCCTGTGGTCATAGCACCAGGTTCCTGGAAGCAGAGGCAGCTCTGGACGCCTGGTCTTGCTTTTTGTGATCCAGTGGGCTGCTTCCCTTTTAAGATGTTCTCCCCGTATTATAGAAGATTGCTCATTTCGTTAGTCATTTGTACATTCTACTGGTCAATCAGTTTGCCTCCGAAGTGCTAAGTAGTAGTTATTCTAACAGCTCCTATTAGGCACCACCAATAAGGTCCACCAATAAGGAGTGAGAGTAGTGTGTAGTATGGTGAAGGTACTGCTACTAATACTACCAGTAATAGTAGTAAAAATAATAATAGCTCAAATGTATTATCCACAGGTTCCCAGCACTTTACATATATTATCTCATCTGCTCTTCAGAGCATACAAGGAAATAGGGATTAACCAACATGCCAGAGACAGCAAATGAAAGCATCTCCCCATGGAATGGATACGAAGCACACACCAGCATATTCATGCTTTGTGCTTTTGCACAATCTCAGGCTCTTTTCCTTTTTAAACTTGAGGCTGTTTAGAATCTTTTACTAATGAGAAGACTGTCAGCTAAAATGATGTAAGTGCCACCATCACCAGTAACTCCATCTCAGGATGTCTCTTCGTGCCTGTGACCGTGTCCCCACACACCACCTGTTCCCTCAGGGGACGTCCCAGCTTGAGCTCCAGGTTTTCTCCAGGACTCACCCATCATTTTCTGCTCCCATGGGACCTAGGGATATCTGGTGGAACTGAACAGAGTCTGAGATCCAGCAGGTTTTATGCTTGGTCTGTAATGGAGTGAATGACGAGCCTCACAAGGCACACAATTCTCTAGCTCCCTGGCTGGTTCTGGGGTGCAGGTGGCTTTCAGAAACCCTGAACTGCCAAGGCTCTGGGCCCTTGTTCTTGCTCTTGGTATTATTGCCTGGTCTGCTGAAAATTTACGTTCTTTGGCCTCTAGCCGTTTTTCCCCAGTCTTCTCTCTCTTCTGCAGCTAGTTGTAATGGGTACCTTTATGAAGTGGGTACCATTGTTGGATGCAAGGCATCCTATGGGTATTTTTTTCCCCTCCAAAGGTGGCACCATAAGACTAAGGGATCCACCTGTCCCAGCATCATACAGTGTTCGGCTGCAAGGACTCAGAGGGACATTTTCCTGCTGTTGAAAAGCAGAGACACCTGGCTTCATTCCTGTGGGAAATGAAAAGTGCTTAGTCGCTCAGTCATGTCTGACTCTGTGACCCCATGGACTGTCGCCTGCCAGGCTCCCCTGTCCATGGGGTTCTTCAGGCAGGAATGCTGGAGTGGGTTGCCATGCCCTCCTCCAGGGGATCGAACCCAAGTCTCCCACATTTCAGGAGGATTCTTTACCATCTCAGCCACCAGGGAAGCCCGGGAAATCAGAAAGGGGACTTAAAAAAAAATGTTGGGTTAAGGAAAAGTTTCATGAAAATAGAAGTAAGAGGAAAAAAAGGAAAACCAATCTAAGCATCACCCTCTCTGAGTTGGCTTCTTCACTGAGTATCATTCCTACCCCTGTTGGAGCTGGAGGAACTTGGGAAAGTGACTGGCCACGGTGCGGATGGGGTGGGGGTGGGTCGTGGAGGTGTAGGAGGGCCACTGCACAGAAAACAGTAAAGGAGATGGGAGCTTGGGTCTCTGCTTTGCCACTTGCCAGCCCTGGGCTGGGATGAAGGCTTAGGCGCTTCTGAGCCTCGGTTTCCTGTTCTGAGGACAAAATGACATGATCGTCTGTGACTCGTCTAAGTCACTGAAGATGCTCCACCCACAGGCACTGTGCTGAGGAATTTATTGGTCATTTGCTTTGAGTCTTTGAACTTCACTCTCCTCACCATTAATTGAAAGCAGAGGACTGGATGGCTGCCCCGGCCAGTTGGTCCCTCTCAGCTTACACATTTCACTTTCACGCCAATTCCCTTTTCAGACTGATAAATGTTTTTAGACTACAGTCTATACATGAGTTTGAGTAAACTCCAGGAGTTGGTGATGGTCAGGGAGGCCTGGCATGCTGCAGTCCATGGAGTCACAAAGAGTCAGACACGACTGAGCAACTGAACTGAACTGGACCGACAGTCTATACAGAACATACCTTTGTTTAGGTTTCATTAATTTCATTAATTTTTACCTGTTCCAGCATCCCATCCAGGATGCTATATTACATTTAGTTATTGTTTCCTTGGGCTTCCCAGGTGGTGCTGGGAAAGTGGTAAAGAACCGCCTTGCCAATGCAGGAGACATGAGATGCAGGTTCGATCCCTGGGTCGGGAAGATCCCCTGGAGGAGGGCATGGCAACCCACTCCAGTATTCTTGCCTGGAGAATCCCATGGACAGAGGAGCCCGGCAGGTTACAATTCATAGGATCGCACGGAGTCAAACACGACTGAAGTGACTTAGCATGCACGCACCCATTATGGTTCCTTAGGCTCCTCCTTTGAAAAGGTTTTTTCAGACTTTTCTTGTTTTTGATGACCTTGATAGTTTTGGGGAGTACAGGTCAGGTATTTTTTAGATGGTCTCTCTTAGGATCTGTCTGATGTTTTTCTCATTATTAGTCTGAGATGATGGGTTTGGGGAGGAAGACCACAAAGGTAAAGTAACCTTGATCACCTGGCTATGGTACTGTTTGTTAGATTTCTCCACCATAAAATTACGCACCCCTGCCCCAATTCCTCATCATGCTCGGAAGTATGTCACACCTCTGGAATGGAACGTTTTGCTTCACCTCAGGGGTGGAGTATTTACAAAAATTGTCTGGAATTCTCCGTGGGAGATTTTTCTCTTCTCCCCTGTTTATTTATATCCACGTGGACTGGTGGTTTGTTTGTTTATTTGTTTGTTTTAATAGATTTTGGATTCTAATTCAATACGACTTTACATTGTTGCTCAATGTTTCTCAGCTTTGGCCTTTGGTAATTTCTTCAGCTAGCTCCTGGGTCCTTCTGATATACCCCCATCATTGTAAGGGGATTTGTTTGGGGGTTTTTGTTTTTTCTTTTGTGCGTTTCCTTACTTGCTGGCACTACAAGATGCTCCAGGTTCATCTTGTATATTTCCTGCCACAGTCCTAGGATCAGCCATTTCCCTAAGGAGCCCTGGTTTGCTTTATTGGAGCATGGTATTAGAAATCAACAAAAGGGTTTGAGATGTGCTCATTGCTGCTGGGGTGTCACTGCTTCTAGGCCCTCTTAGCTGACAGAGCAATGAGATATGTGTGAATGTCCTAACCCATGTGTATATGTATACACACGTGTGTAAATATTTCCAAAGAGACCCATCGTATCCATGTTAAGCTAACCATGAATTCATCCTGATGTTCCAACTCGAATCCATAACTACTCCATACACTTTTGGACAAACTTATTTTTGCCTGCATTGGCTGGCAAGAGGCAGTACTGAAGAGTGAATTCTGCAAGTCCACCCGGGCACAGGGCGGTGCCCTGAGAACACTGGACTTTTCCTTTTGGGGCAGTGTGGTCTCATGAACAGAAGTCAGGAGTTGGATGCACCTTCACAGAGACTCAGAAACATGTCCTGCCTAGAATGCTCGCACACCAGGCCGCTATGTGCCTGCCCTTCCTGGTCTCTGGGCTTTCTGTCCTCCTGGGAAGCCTTCGCTGTTCTCCCTCCCCTCCCATATTTCCCCCACTACATATGTTCACCCCTGACACATGCTTAGAGTACCCTGGGCTTACCCCATCAGAAAAGGACCTACTTTATAAAACTCTCTACCTGTCCACTCCTCCCAAGTAGACCACATCCTTGAAGGGAGCACCATGTCCCCCAGGCAGTCCCTTGCACAATCCCCCCAAACCAAAGCAGAGTTCAGTTTTGAAGTTGGTTGGGGGAACAAAGCAGTGGACGAGACACACATCCTTGACTTGTGGAATGTGTTGTTGTTGTTGTTGTTGTTGAGTCCCTAAGTCAGTCCAACTCCCTGTGACCCCATGGACTGCAGCATGCTAGGCTCTTCTGTCCTACATCTTCTGGAGTTTGCTCAAATTCGTGTCCATTGAGTCAATGATGCTATCTAACCATCGGATCCTCTGTCTCCCTCTTCTCCTCCTGCCCTCAGTCTTTCCCAGCATCAGAGTCTTTTCCAATGATCTGCTGTTCACATCAGGTGGCCAAAGTTGTGTGGCCTTGATAGACACAAATGGGAATGAAGGAATCCTCATACAATACAGAATCCCCTACCTCATTTACTTTTTGGCTGGGGTCAGGGTCTCAAACAGCTGTCTGCAGGGGCCAGGCAGGTGATATAAATAATGATGTGGGCCTGGTGGGCAGTCAACAGGGATTGGTGGGCAACTGGTAGGCGTGCATGGCTGATGAAGAGCCAGGATGTATATTGTGACACTCTGGCCTGGCCACCCGCCTTAGTTCAGCATCCTGCCTGGTGGGATGAGGTCTGTGCCTGACCAATTGTTCCTAAGTTTTTTGACCATCATCCCTATGCCTGCCCAGTGTAAAGGGGTCGGTGCCTAGTCCATGGGTGCTGATTGTGGTCCTGGACAACCACAGGCCCAGTGTGACCAGATCTCACTATTCCAGGGAGACTGGAAGTGGGGCAGGTGGGAGGGTCTTGCCCCGTTCTGTTCCCTTCTGTTTGTTCCTGATTTTCAAGGTAGCAGCACTTCCCCTGGCAGCGGCACTTGGTCCCAATACCAATAGTTGCTTCCAGTTTACAGGGATTATTTTTTTTTTTTTTTTTGGCCCCCACTCCCTGAACCAGCCTCACTGACTGCTCTAGAGATGACACCCCCAGCTGGGGTTCCCCCGGGCTCCCCAGGCTTCTCAGTTCTGATAACTCTACCCCATGACCCTTCCCTAAAAAGGTGTATTTACTCTCTCTGTAGCCCCTACTTCTCAGATACCTTGGAGTCTCCCTCTTGGCTTTTCAGTAAATGGTCCATCCTTTACCTGAAATTCAGCGAGTATGTTTCCTCTTCCCTTGTTGAGCCTTGATGAATATGCAAGGTGTATTTCTGTATTTCCGAGCCT
>SJYQ01104659.1:1011535-1023421 GCA_006410935.1 Redunca redunca | reverse complement strand
CCCACCCCCTGCCCACCGCCCACCTGCAGCCCTGTGCCCGGAAGCCCTATGTCTGACGCTCGCTGCTTGCCCACAACCACGGCCACTCCCGGGGGGCTTGCTGGTGCCCCCTTTCCACAGCCTGCTGCGTCTGGAGGTGATGCTTTGGGTTTTCCATGATGAGCACCGACCAGTCCCCAGGGTGCGCTGGGCTTCTCTGTGTCTCCAGGGGCGTGCGCCCGTGCTCAGTGGAAACAGCTTTGTCAAAATAAGCCGGGGCTATGCTGACAGGGGGAAGTGAGGCTGGCCTGAGGAGAAAACGTGGGCTGGGTGATTCTTGGGGGGTTTCCTCCGTGCCAGTGCCCTGCGCAAGGCTGCCTCTGCTGTGCCTGCCGGACCCCTGACTCACCCACGGCCCTGTCAGACCCGAGAATCTCTTATTCCCTCCCCACGTTAGAGCCGCTCACTCAACAGTGTGTCTTCAAACCAGCTTTCCTGCACAATCTTCCCCTGGGCTCTGAACTCACCATCATGACCTGACACATCGACGGTCCTTTTGTCACCCGGATGCTGAAACTTTATGTTTTTCAGGGTGTGATGTGATTGATTATAAATCATGCTAGTTGTCACGAGCTCCCAGTTGATCACGATCATTGTGACGCTCAGCTGTATCCAGTGTTGGCCTTTGAGAGCTTGGGAGGCCTTCCTGGGGTGTGTATTAGTTTGCTTGGGCTGCCATAACAAAACAGCATGCATTAGCTGGCCCCAAACAACCAAAATATATACTCTCCTGGTTTTCCAGGCTTGAAGCCTGACCTCACGGGGTAGCAGGGTGTCTGCCATCCCAAGGTTCTAAGGAAGAGTCTTTCCTTTCCTCTCTCCTTGTTGTTCAGTTGCCAAGTCGTGTCTGACTCTTTGCGACCCCATGGACTGCAGCACGCCAGGCTTCCCTGTCCTTCGCTGTCTCCCGGAGTTTGTTCAAACTCATGTCCATTGAGTTGGTGATGCCGTCCAACTGTCTCATCCTCTGTCGCCCCTTCTCCTCCTGCCCTCAGTCTTTCCCTGGTGGTTGTTGGCAGTCTTTGACTTTCCTCAGCTGGTAGTGCATTGCTGCAGTTTCTGCTTCCATCCTCACCTGGATTCCTCTGCCATGCATCTGATCCGGATCACCCTTTTCTTCTGCATTAGGTCCACCCTGATCTGACCTCATCTTAACTTGATGACCTTTGCCAAGATCCTATTTCCAAATAAGGTCACAATCACCAGTCTGGAACTTAGAATGTCAGCCTACCTTTGGTGGGGGTGGACATAGTTCACCCTGCATCCAGGATGTGAAGAAAATGTTACAACTATTTTTGTTTCTTTCCTATAAAGTAAGTATTATACATTTTATAATAATATAGGTACTTTTGTGTGTAAGTTATAAAGACTTCTGCAGATATTGGGCTTTTCAGGTGGTGCTAGTGGTAAAGAATCTATCTGCCAATGCAAGAGATGTAAGAGATGTAGGTTCGATTCTTGGGTTGGGAAGATTCCCTGGAGGAGGGCTTGGTAACCCACTCCAATATTCTTGCCTGGAGAATCCCATGGACAGAGGAGCCTGGCAGGCTATAGCCCATGGGGTCGCAAAGAGTTGGACATGACTGAACACACACACACACACACACATGCAGATGCTGGGGGCAAAGAGTGATGAGGACATACTTTAAAAGCAAACCAATCAGGCCACTGGTCTGGTTCATGGAGGGCTCGGCTCTTTGTCAACCGGAGCTGCCATAACACAAAACCGTAAATTGGGTGCCTTCAACAACAGAAAAGTTATTTTCTCACAGTTCCGGAAGCTGGGAAGTCCAAGATCAAGGTACAGCAGATTCTCGTGAGAGCTCTCTTCCTGGTTTGCAGACAGCTACTTTCCTGCTGTATCTTCACAGAAGGGGGTGGGGGAGGGGAGGCACTAGCTTTCTGGTGTCTCTTCTTATAAGTACACTAATTCTGTGGATAAGGGCTCCATTCTTATGACCTCCTTTAACCCCATCACCTCTGTAAAGGAGGCTGTTCCGAGTTCTCCTGACTCTTGCTGTTCCCGCTGCACCTGCCCAAGGGCTAACAGAGACCTGACTGGCCTCCTTTGCTCCCACGTTAGGCATTCTGGCAGCTTGTAGTGATGAATGTTGTTGGCAAAGGAAAATGGGTCTTCTTAGGCACTGCTGGGTGGTGATGAGTTGGACCAGCCTCATTGAAGGGGGATTTGGCAGAACCTTTCAAAGTTGTTGTTTTTAATTACTAAAGCAGAGATATCAATTTGCCAACAAAGGTCTATATAGTCAAAGCTGTGGTTTTTCCAGTAGTCATGTATAGATGTGAGAGTTGGACACTAAAGCAGGCTGAGCGCCAAAAAATTGATGCTTTCAAATTGTGATGTTGGAGAAGACTCTTGAGAGTCCCTTGGACTGCAAGAACAAACCAGTCAATCCTAATGGAAATCAACCCTGAGGAAGGATTGTTGCTGAAGCTCCAATACTTTTGCTACCTAAGGTGAAGAGCTGACTCACTGGAAAAGACCCTGATGCTGGGAAAAACTGAAGGCAAAAGGAGAAGCAGGTGGCAGAGGATAAAATGGTTTCATAGCATCACCAATTCAATGGATGTGAATTTGAGCAAACTCTGGGAGATAGTGAAGGACAGGGAAGCCTGGCGTGCTTCCCTGGGGGTTGAAAAGAGTTGGACACGACTTAGCAATTGAACAACAACAGCAGCAACAACTCAGTTTACAGTGTGTGCTCCCTTTGACCTGGAAGCCCCCCATCCTCGCCAATGAATCTGTCCTCTAGAGATAGTAAAGCACATTTCAAGAGATGATTGTGTCACAGCATTGATAAAGCAGCAGAGGCTGGAGGATAGCGTCACTGAGTAACAGTGTCATACTCCTTAATCACAGAGAAGAAGGAGGTCTTGTGACCTTCTCTAGGGTAGATCCGGAGGTCCTTGGTGCTGGCTTGTCCCCAGACTGATGATGTTTACCTTGATCTCCTGATGAAAGTGGTATCTGCTAGATTTTTCCACCATCAAGTTACTGTTTCTCCCTTTGTAATCAGTAAGTATCTAATCAAGATATACTTTGATTAGTATATTTAGTATATAAATATCATGTTTCTCAGCAATCTTTTACTTAGCTAATCTTAGCCTCCATTGATAATTCTTGCCTGAAACCATTATTATGGTATTGCCAAACAGCATCTGTTTCCATCATCACTTCCACATTATCAGTTGGAATTCTAATGTAAGGAAGAATTTTCCTTTCTTTACAAATATTGTATTGTAAAGAATCCGCCTGCAATGCAGAAGACCACAGAGACTCGAGTTTGATTCCTGGACTGGGAAGATTCCTTGGAGGAGGAAATGGCAACCTACTCTGTATTCTTGCCTGGAAAATCCCATGGACCAAGGAGCCTGACAGGCTACGGTCCATGGGGTTGCGAAGAGTTGGATATGACTGAGAACACACTCATGCAAGATGCGTGAACTCAAATTTTAATTGGTTATAATGCATGGTTACATTATTTTTCCCTCAAGTTTTCCCAGATTTGACCACTGGGATGCCCTTCAGGTTGGGTTCTATGTCCTTCTGACATCTCTGGATCATTTTTTGAGCTCTGCTCTATTTTCTAGTGCCAGGAGATGTTCCAGGCTGATGCTGTGCTCTCTCTGTTCCAGCCCTGGAGTCAGTCATTGCTTTTGTGCTGTTCTCACCAGAAGTGCATAACCTGGATTTAATCATGAGGAAATACCAGACAAACACAAATTGAGGGACATTCTGCAAGTCACTGGCCAGTACTTTTTAAAAATGAAAGACAAAGCAAGGCTGAGGAATGATGCCAAATTCAAGAAAACTAAGGGGCGTGATGACTAAAGGCAGTGTGTGACCCTGGGTTGGCTTCTGGGTTGGAAAAAGACAGTATTGGTAAAATTTGAGTCATGTCTCTGGGTTAAATGATAGGAGTAGTTTACTGTTAATTTCCTGATACAACTTGATCATTATAATGTGGTTATATAAGATATCAATATGAGGATCTGCAAGGCTGTGGATGTTCATTCTGTTTTTAAACTCTTGTCAGTGTGAAATTATTTCAAAGTGAAAGTAAAAACAGTTTAAATAGATGCATTTATATATACTAGTATGGAAAGGTATTCATAATCAGTTATTTGAATAAGAAAAGCTGTAGTCTTTTTGGTGTAAAATTAGCCCACCTTTGCCAAAACAAGACAGAGCAAAATAGTACACATGCATGTCTGCACATGAGAGAAATTCTGAGAAGGGTATGAGCTTCCTGTTGACAGTCATTTCTGGGAAATGTAATTGGAAGGTGTGAGAAACTGGGAACTTTTACTTTGTGAATTTTTTCTTTTTTTTTTAAAACAAAGAGCATACTTTAATACTGTAATGGGAAAGTGATAAGCATGTGGTTTGTGGGGAGTGGGGTGCGCTTTTGCACGTGAATGCTGGTTTGATGTCTTCCATCCAACTCAATTTCTATTGCATTTTCTTCCACACACTGTGAACGCCCTGCAACAAGTCTTACCTCAAGCACACTCCCCCGTGTTTTGCCTCATGATCTGCTTTCTCACATCTGATCCTCAGCAAAGCCTGTTGGTTGTGGACACAAAGGGAGACTGCAGACCATGCTGCTTGATAGTAATGACAGCTGACTCATCTTTATCCTATGGAGCTGGCAATTGTTCACTCTCAGACACTTTAGAGAGAACTTTATTCCTAAGTGAGTATCCTTCCGGTCTCCCCAGAGACGTATAAATTAGAAATCTGCCAAGTGACAGTCCTAATATTTGCTCCTCTAAGGAGCAAGGATTTGTTAAGTGATGCTGGGTATCTATAAAGCCGATTAATTAGTGTACCGCGTCAGTTTCTCCCAGGAATTTTTAATGATCACTAGGCTTTTGTAGTACATGTAAAATTTCACTTACATGTATAGGTTTGTTTTCCCATCTCAGAGCAGATGCTCCTTGATTCAAGAAAGGAGAAGCAACGACAAAAATAACACGTCTTGAGAGCCTACTATGTGTTGTGAGCTTTTACCAATGTTGACTGATATAACTTCCTCTCTACAGTCCAGCCTCTGTATTCTTGGGCCCTGCATCTGTGGAATCAACCAACCACAGATTGCAAATATTTGCAAAAAAAATTCCAGAAAGTTCCAAAAAGCAAAACTTTAATTTGCTGCATGCTGGCAACTATTTACATAGAATTTGCATCATATCAGGTATTATATGCAATCTAAAGGTGATTTAAAGTGTACAGGGGATGTGTGTAGGTTATATGCAAATGGTACACCATTTTAAAAAATAAGAATGACTCATTCTGAAATGAGCCCTTTTTGTGTGTTTTAGATGAACCAATCAGTAGGAGGCTGGACTGGGTGGTCTGCAGAAGATTTTTCCATTTTTTTTTCTTTTTTGGAGGAAGGGGCATGCTGTGCAGCATGTGAAATCTTAGTTGCCCACCAGGGATTGAACCCACACCCTCTGCAGTGGAAGCATAAAGTCTTAGCCACTGGATCACCAGGGTTAAGTGGTGGCCACTATACCATTTTATACCAGGAACTTGAGCATCTTCACATACTAGTATATGTGGAGGGCCTGGAAACATTACCCTGTGGATACCAAGGGAGAACTGTACTAGGTAACATCCTTTGAATTTATCAGTGACAAGACTGACCCCAAAAAGGTATGCCTGAAGCTTAGAGCCTGGGGTCTGCTGTAGGCAGCGCTCTGTCCATAATGGATGGATAAGGATGTCCTGATTTCAGCTCAGTGGTCATCACCTCTATAATAAAAGCCAATCAAAGGGCAGGGCTGTGCTTCCTTCCTGCTGTCACCTCTTCGACTTCTGTGTGAACTTCTTCTCCCCATTTGTGGCCCAGTCTTTCTTAGGATCCAGAGACCTCTTTTGTGTCGACAGTGAACCTCTTTGTGTCTTAAGGGCAGGTGACGCTTATCTGTTTCCTTGGCATATACAGCCAGTGCTTGGTAGGTGTTTTGTGCACCTGGTCAGTGTCTGAGTAAGATTTGCTTTTGCTTAGCAAGAGAACCTTCTGGGGGGATGTGCTATGGACTGAATTGTGTTCCCCCCAACTTCATTCATGGAAGTGCTAACCCCCAAGGGGATAGAGTTTGGAGATGGGGCCTTTGGGGCAGATTAGGGTTAGGTGAGGTGATGAGAGTGGTGCTTCTGTGATGGGATTAGTGCTCTGAATATTAAGAAGTGGAGAGAGCTTTATTTATCTCTTTCCCCACTATATGTGGACACAGCAAGAAAGTGGCCAGGTTGTATCCCAGAGAGGCCTTGGAAGATACTGGACCTGCCTACACCATGACCTTGGACTTCAGTTTCCACACTTCTGAGAAAGAATTTCTGCTTAAGCCACCCAGACTATGATATTTTTTTATGGCAGCCTAAGCCAGCTGAGATACAGGGTCTAGGGCTGCCTTAGCATCACATAGCCAAGACTGGAGGGACGTTGAGTGATGGAGGTGGGCTTTCATGATGATTGTCTCCAAATAATGAAAGGCTGAGAGGAAAGCAGTAGGTCAGACTTGTCTTTTATGGCCCCAAAGATCAGAACAAAGATGAGAAAGAGGATAGGACAAGCAGACAGGTAGCAACCAAATAAAAGGAAACGGAGCCCTGTGGATGAATCGCTTGTCTCAGACAGCGGTCAGGGCATCATGGCTGGAGGTGTCCGCTTAGAGACTACACTGGGACTGAGAGGGATCCAACATTACACTGTATACGATCCTGTAAGGTCCCCATTGGCCCTAAGGTTCCATGAACCCGTAATTAATCATTACAAGCAAGAACCATCTCTTCTCATTTGTAGACCAAGTTGCAACTTCAAAACAGTTCACATGTACTATCTAATTTGATTCATAGAAGAACATGATGGTTGATGCCCAGTCCAAGTCTGCTGAGTGGGAGGATGAATAAGTGGTCCACTGCTATACTGTGGATGACAGAAGAGGCAGAGTGATTTTTTGACTCAAAAGTCAAGGCTAAGTCTGGCTTGAACCCCAGTCTCCTCCAATCTTCCAAGTGGGCAGTGGTGACACACTCTCTCAGAGTGGTACTCTTCTGGTTTTGTTCTTCATCTTAGTGAATTCTTCAGCATCTATATCACCTTCAACCCTCTTGGTAGCCCTCTGAAATAGGTCTGATTATTCTTACTTTGCAGATGAGAAAATTGATGCTCAGAGAGTAAGGGGACTTTTGCTAGGTCTCCAGCTCCTATGTGGCAGAGCCTTAGGTTTGGGGGCTGCGGACATTCTCTCCAAGCAAATGCGAGCCCATCCATCATCTTGGCGCTGGTGGGCATGGATGGAGTTCTTGGCCACAAGCTGAGATGATGCAGAGCCTGTTTCAGGTTATAGCTGTGGGTGAATTGAGTAACTAGTCTAGGGAAACAGTAGTCCAGCAGTGAAGTCATTTTTTTCTTGTTGTACTCACGCCTGATTCTCAGCGACCTGTCTGCAGTTCCTCCAGAGCCCTGCTCCATGCTCCTGGGAAGGCAGTGGAGTTTCTCAGCCCTGGATGCATGCCAGAGTCACCCCTGGGAGCTTGCAGAGAACATCAGGACCTGATTCCTTTCGCCAGCCCTCCTAGCGCATGCATGCTGCTCGCTCAGTCGTGTCTGACTCTTTGCGACCCCAAGGGACTGTAGCCTGCTGGGCTCCTCCATGGGATTTCCCAGGCAAGAATAATGGAGCAGCTTGCCATTTCCTGCGTCAAGAGATCTTCCTGACCCAGGGATCGAACCTGAGTCTCTTGTATCTCTGCACTGGCAGGCGGGTTCTTTACCACTGCACTCCTCTGTCCATGGGATTTTCCAGGCAAGGATACTGGAGTGCTTTGCCATTCCCTTCTCCAGGGGATCTTCCAGACGCAGGGATCAAACTTGTGCCTCCTGCACTACAGGCAGACTCTTTACCTACTGAGCTAGCAGGGAAGCCCTGGCACTGCACGACCTGGGGTTTAACTGGCCCGTGGAGGGATCTGGGCCTCAGGGTTTGTAAAAACACCTCTTCAGATGGTTGAGAATCACCAAATTGGTATTTGTGGGCAGATCTGTGCATGCAGGTGGTTGTGATGAGGTGTGAAGGCCACGGGCTGCTTTGTTCCCAGGCTGTCTAGCTGTGTGCTGGACGCTTTTTGCTGTGCACAAGTGATTTCATTTCTCCTTCTCTCCAGTTCTCCTGACTTAAGGTCATGCTTTCGAAGGATACCATGAAGTCACACTGTAACTCTTGTCCTTGCTAGCTGTGTGACCCTGGGAAGCCAGCTTCACTTCTCTGTGCTTCTGCCTCCATCTCCTCCTCTGAAACATGAGAATGATATTGCCGATTTCTGCATGAGGCTATTGTGAGATTTACCTTGGGGGGCCATGCCCAGTGAACAGCTAGGGCTCCTTAAGGATGGGTTGTGGGCGGTAAGAACAATGGAGCAGTTTATATAACATTCTTTATATTTCCTTCATGGCAGAGTCAGCTGCTGCTTCTTGTGTGTAAGCGTATCAACACTGTTGTAGATAGACAGTTATATCCATTATGGAATTGGAACGTGCCTTTGTGTCTCTAACTTGGAATATCCATTCCAAAAATGTTCATGAGCACTGCCGAGTGCTGGGGAATGGACAGGAGAGGAGCTGTCTATGCTCCTACGGGAATTTTGTCTTTGAAGGGGACAGATGATGAGCAAGAGATTTTAACGGTATGCAGTGAATGCTGACTTGATGCTAGGAAAGACTGAAGGCCAAAGGAGGAGAGGGTGGCAGAGAATGAGGTGGTCGGATGGCATCACCGACTCAATGGACATGAATTTGAGCAAACTCTGGGAAATAGTGAAGGACAGGGAAGCCTGGTGTGCTGCAGTCCATGGGGTCACAAGGGGTCAGACACAACTTAGCAACTGAACAGCAGCAAAGCGGATGCTCTGTTGGGGCAGGTCAGGAAGCCATGGAACTGCTAACCAGCAGTCCTAATTTGTGCCCCGTTACTATGGGGAGGGGTTTCTCTGATGGTTCAGCAGGTAAGAAATCCACCTGCAATATAAGAGACACAGGAGACTGGCTTCAATCCCTGGGTCAGGAAGATCCCACGGAGTAGGAAGTGGCGATCCACTCCAGTATTCTTGCCTAGAGAATCCCTTGGACAGAGAAGCCTGGCGGGCTACGGTCCATGGGGTCACAAAAAGTTGGATGTGACTGAGCGCATGGCACACACACTCCATGGCGTGACTCCTCCTCCCAGAACTAACAGCTCCCGCCATGTTTCTCTATGTGTCTTATGTTCTTGGGTTTACTGTGATTATTTACCTGTGCATCCTCAGTATTAATCTATTCTCATTGCCTTGGGCTTCAGAAATGTGTTTTGTTCCTTTTTGTACTCCCAGTGTGTTTCAGTCAGTCATTCATTCGACTCAGTTCAGCCCACACCACACATTGTGAGGATCTGTGTTAAATGCTGGGGTCACACAGATGAAAAGAACTTCACAGAAATCCTCTTAATCTTCTGGGGAAGACAGACGTGTAAGTGCACATAGGTTTGGACCATCGAGCCTGCTCTGATTGCTGTTGGTCCAGTGAAGAATGGGGACCCAAAAGGAGTGGGCCCGTGAAAATATGTGGACCTGAAGCAAACGTGTCTGTCTCTCATTGTGCCCTGGGTTTTCAAGGTGAGCAATCATGTCTCCCATGGGTTTTGCTCGCAGCCTGACATATACGTAGTAGGTGTACATCAACTGCATGGAGAGTCGCTGGACAGACTAAATATCTTTTCTCTGTGAGTTCGTCCTCACCTCTAAACTGAAGGTCAGCTAATGTTGCGAAGCTCTCCATCAGCGTTCACATTTGAGAGTCCTGTGGTGGAGGCTGAAATGATCTTTCCTCACTGGAGTGACCGAGGAGGTCACTATTGGGCAACACCCTCAGATTCTCATCATTGCTAGAAGCTGACTAATTATGAGCAGGGAAGTGAGGGCCTTGAAATGCCCCTGTCTGCACAGCTGGCCTCACTGTCAGATCCAGCCCTCATTTCTGATAACTCCTTTGGCTTCTGTGAAGCCGCCTGGTCGTGCCTGGCTGTGGGTAGTGCTCACAGTTAACCCGTCACGAGGACAGGCTGCGGGGTGGGGAGGTGGGGCCCCACTAGGTGGAGAAGATGGCTTTTTTTAGCCCATTTCAAAGTAATGAAAAGGCTTTGAGAATGGCTGGTGATGCCTGCTACCACATTTGCTTTCTCTGTTTCCATTGAAAATGAAATTTTGGATGGAGTGAACTTGACCCAAAAAAGAGAAAATGGACAGGAAAGCTGATGATAAATGCAACTTGGTTATTTCTAGAGTGCCCTGTACTTTTTAGAGTATTTCCCCCCTGAACTCTTTTTCATTCAAGCTCTCAGTGCACTGAGAGCTCTTAGCACATCAGTAGCTGCATATTACAGAAAGAACATTGGGATTTCCCTGGTGGTCCAGTGGTTTAAGACTGCATTTTCACCACTGGAGGCGTCGGTTCGATCCCTGATCTGTCAAGGAACTAAGATCCTGCATGCGGCAAGGCACTGCAAAGGAAAAAAAATAATAAAAGCATTCTCTTTATAAACTTTCCATGGAACGCAAGAAGATCAACACTTTTCCAGCTGCGTAATCTTGTCAAGTTTAATTTACCACTTTGAGTCTCAGTTTCCTCATCCAAGGGGCGGGGGAAAAAGATGGAAATGTATCATTTGAGTAACTCTAGATGCTGTAGCAAATAAGCCTCAACATCTTACTAGCTCAGCACAGTAGATGCCTATTTCTCACTCTAAAAATAGCTCAAGGAGGACGTTCCTGGTCAGTGGGTGGTGTTTCTTCAGACACTGATTGGAAGATTTAGGTCTCTTCCAGGTTGTTGGGCTGCCATCCTTCAAGGACTCTGATATCCATCAGGCTGGCAGAGGTGAAAAGGGAAGGTAGAGGTGCCTAGACAGCTTGTCCTGAAAGTGGCCCAGGGTCACTTTTTTTGCAAGAAGCAGTCTCCTTGGTGGCCCTCAGCTGGGACCTCAGTCATAGGTGACTCCGTTTTTTTTTTTTTTTTTCTGTGCCTCTCGGGAATGTTGGTGAATGACCGTAAAAGTGCTGAGACTTTGGGGCTACAGATAAATTTTAGCGAGTGGATGAATGGCAACCCACTCCAGTATTCTTGCCAGGATCATCCCATGGACAGAGGAGCTTGGGGGGCTCCAGTACAAAGGGTCACAGAATATTGGACACAAATGAGTGACTGAGCACGAATTCACAGATACAGAATCTACAAATAGCGAGGACTGACTAAATATGTCATGATCAAATGTGAGACTTAGGGCCCCAGTGAACTGGAATTCTGGAGTAGGTTTCAGGAATTTTTTCTGGAAAGATTTTCAGGAAGCCAGGGGTGGAAGACTTTCTGTGCAGAGGGTAAAGGAATAAATATTTTAGGATGGGCAAGCCACACCATCTCTGTGTCACTAGTGTAACCCAAAAGCAACTGTGGACAATATAGAACAAATGGGCATGGATGTGCTAAGTAAACCTTTGTTTTTGCACACGGATATGAATTTCACATAATTTTCATGTCACAAAACTCTATTCTTCTGATTTTTAACCCCAGTCATTTAAAAATGTAAAAACCATTCTTAGCTGAAAAAAACAGATAGTAGCCAGATTTGGCCTGAAGGTCAAAGTTTGCCAGCTCCTGCCTTCAGTTCTGTTCACTTCAGTCACTCAGTCATGTCTGACTCTTTGCAACCCCATGAATTGGAGCACACCAGGCCTCCCTGTCCATCACCATCTCCCAGAGTTCACTCAAACTCACGTCCATCGAGTCG